>QEPC01005877.1:1636512-1649757 GCA_003113815.1 Sphenodon punctatus
AGGCAGTCGCTAAGGCTGCCTTTCGCCAGTTGCATCTGGTGCGGAGGCTGCGTCCGTTCGTCCCTGGACCGGACCTGGCCTCCCTCATCCATGCCTTTGTCACCTCGAGGCTGGACTACTGCAACGCGCTGTACGTGGGACTTCCCTTGTTCCTGGTTCGGAGGCTGCAGCTAGTGCAGAATGCAGCGGCCCGTCTCCTTTCGGGGACGGGTCGACGGGAGCACATTACACCTGTGCTCCGGACTCTGCACTGGTTGCCAATAGGGTACCGAGCTAGGTTCAAGTTTTGGTGTTGATCTATAAGGCCCTTCATGGTCTGGGCCCTTCGTACCTCAGGGACCGCCTCACCCTTCGTGCCCCAGAGCAGCTCCTTCAGTCTGCCGGCGGTGCCTTCCTGGAGGTCCCCCGCGTAAAGCGGGGGGGCACAATGGAGAGGGCATTCTCGGTGGCCGGGCCGCGACTCTGGAACTCCCTTCTGGAGGAAGCTCACCTGGCCCCAAGCTGTTTGACATTCCAGTGAAGTTGTAAAACCTGGCTGTTCGCCCAGGCCTTTGGGGAAGGAGGGTGGGTGGGTTAGAGGGTTTTATCTCCCCTACCCTATTTATTGTTTTAATGTTTTGATTGTCTCCCGGGGCCCTGTTTTAATATTCTGAATTTATTTTTTGATGTATTTTAAATTGTTTATATATTTTTATATGTTTTTATTGTTGGAAGCCTCCCCGAGCTGTTCTCAGGAGGGGCGGGGTATAAATTTAGAAATAAATAAATAAACAGCAATATAAACACTTTTTTGTTCAACCAGAAAGAGAAGTCGGTGCCATAGACCACAGGTTTTATATGCATTTGGGAAACATTGCTTTTCATTACACCAGAGTTTCTCTGGTCCACATACTGACTACTATTTACTCAGCACCCCAAGTGCCATCAGTGCTTCAAAGTTTTAATGCCAGCCAGAGAGACAGGGCATATCCTTTTGCTTTTCCACTAACTGTTTTTGTCTGCTTCAACAACAAAAATGGCTCCGTGTCATTGAGGTTTAAGCTTAGTGTGAACATAACTTCGTAGTCTGCTTCTTTATTTATTCTCTCCCTTTCCTGGTATTCCGTGTGAGGAGGGGTGTGGAAGAACGACTTTGGGCGGCAGGGACCTTGCTGAAGCCGCTGCCTGCATGCTATGATCAATAGGACCCCCGTGTTACAAAGAGAGTAAGAAGGGGCTTTCCTTCTGTGGACTTTATTTTTGTTTTCCTTTTTGTTTCCTGATTCACAGACCTCAGCTGGCCTGTCAGATTCCTGGGGAGCCCCGCTCTCCTACTTCCGGCCTCGGGGCTTTTAGGTGAGCCCAGTGCCTGCAGCTGCGCCGTAGTGCGTGGCGCCTCAGGGCAGAAGGACGAGCCATTGTGCACGCGGCCTTAGGCAATGGCCTTGTGACGGCTGGTTTGTGTTTCTTTTGTTGTTGTTTTTCTTGTTTTGTTTTTTAATTAAACCGCACTATATACCATCTAAGTGTTAAGCCTTGTTGCTGCCAGCTCTTTATAGAGCATGGCATTTACCCCCAGGATTCAAGATTTGTTATAGCCAGTCCTTAGAGTGCGAGGAACTCACTCATCAGGAGCCAGGCTTTGCCATAGCCAGCTCTGCAAAGAGTGAGACACCCATTCATCAGGAGTCAAGCTTTGCCACAGTCAGCTCTGCAAAGAGTGAGGCATTTATTCTCCAGGAGCCAAGCTTTGCCATAGTTGGCTCCATAAAAAGCGAGGCATTGATCCTCCAGGAGCCAAGCTTTGCCACAGTCAGCTCTGCAAAAGAGCGAGGCATTGATCCTCCAGGATCCAAGCTTTGCCAAAGCCAGCTCTCCAAAGAGTAAGGCACGCCTTACTTTGGAAGCCAGGTTGCTTTGCTTGTCTTTTTTTGAAGGTTGGACTAACAGTTGGAATGCCTCCCAAAGCCAAGAGATCATTTACTACAGCCTTTTTAGTGTCACCTACTTCCAAGCAAAGGCGAATCGATGACTTTCTAGCCACTGCTGTGAATAATCAGAAGACTACAAAGGGGAATTTTGTGGTCCCATTAAGTAATTCATTTACTCCTTTGACAGAGTCAGATTTTATGTGTTTACCTGGTCCGTCTCACCCTTATTGAAGTGGTAGGGATGACCCTATCTCTGGTTTGGCAGACGGTAATGGGCAGGTAAACTCGAACTCTGCAATTGAATCCCCTTTGGACAGTCCATTTGGACATGATTTGTATACACCATCTGCACTTTTCAAGGAAAAAGGCCATATGATTTTGGTGATTTTGCTTCAACCACCCTTTTGGCTGACCATGTTCTTATAACTGCTCAAACAGTGAAATTCTTGTTTAATCAGCTGAACTTGTTGAACTTGAAAATAGGTAATTTGCTCTCAACTGTTGCTTCTGGTTGTGGCACACAAGAACCTTTGAGGTCATCTTTTTCTAAATATGACAACAATAAGCAATAATCTCAAGCTTCCTGAGTGTGATGATGATAGATTACAGGAAGAATATTTTCTCTCCAGTCCTTGTGATGATCCATTGGTTGATTGAGTGATTGTGTAGCTTTTACAGTCATGCCCCTGTATAACGGGAGATTACCATTCTAGTGTACCGTCCAAGAAGTGACTGAACATTTGCGACTTCTTTTGAAATTCACAGTCGCAAGCCACACCATCAAGAGAATTGATCATATAGCTCAAGTGAAAGGAAGGTGGTGTTTTGTGGTACAGTTTGTTTATTCTCAGATTGTGTCTGTGATTATGAACCACACTGAGTTGTTGAATAGCAGGACTATCGTTCCTCAAAGGGTATTCTCTAGAGGGCCGAATCAGGCTGTATTATCCCCGATGTTAACCAGGAAAAGGTCAAAGCAGAATGTGTTGCCACTCAGAGGCCTGGTCCAATTTCTAGTTTTTCATCAGGTCTACAGGCCCTTAAGCCCTCTAATCTAGAGAACAAAAATCGTGAGGTAATTGATCTGATATCTGAAGAAATGGAGACTCAGGTTGGAGAGAAGGGTAGAACAAATTTGCTGCAAGAGGAACTGGGTACTGTGCGGGCATATGGGAATCTTTCATTAGATGGACAACATAATATACTTAATAGAATGTAAAATCTTTATGAACAGTTGGTAACAATTAAGGAAACCAAGGAAGGTGTAAGAATGAAAATCAGCAAATCCTCCCTGGTTTGCAGGCAGCTTTGGGGAGTCAAAGAGAGTTACAGCAGGATGTATCCACCTTAGTCTTGCCTAAATTTCAGATAATCTTAACACATGAAGTAATGGGTATAGTGGGAACCAGACAGCTAGTATCCCCCCTTAAGGACCCTCAATCCCTAGGAAAATCTTTAATGACTCAGGATTCTAATCTTTTAGTAGTGGACTCTTGTTTAACTGTGCCTCCCCCGAAGGAGGTAGTGCCCTGTCAGCTGATACCAGAAATTCTTTTGTTCCCCCAGGAAAGTACAGAGGGGGTCTTGAATTTTTATTCTTGTCATTCTGGGATAGAAGGTCTGTGGCCTAACGGAGCCCAAGAGTTCCACTCTTGAACCCCAGCCTCCCGGCACCCCGTTACCCATCTATTATCTGGTACTTTTCCACTGCCACCACACAGAGATAACTTAGGCCATGAGTCTCACCCCTCTTGGAGAATGAGTCCTCTACCTTTTACTTAGTTGGACAGGCCCTTGAGCCAGGATGAGACTGTTCCCAATTACTGCTGCCGGAGCATACAGAGGCGCTTACGGTAACACACACACAGATCTTTTAGATCAGAAAAAGGAATATTACTTTAATGGTATTTTAAACCAAGCATCACAGGTTACAAACATGTGAGGTACTTTGAATCCTTGAGCAAAAGCAACTGATCAGAACACAGTTAGACTCGAGGGCCCTTTTTGTAGCATCTAGCCTAAACTGATCCCTCAGATATAACATTCAATTACTCACAGCTTTAGGTGCGCCTTTGCAGGGCCGGCCCCAGGGTTTGTGAGGCCATGTGCAAAGTCTTGGTGCTGGGCCTAATTTGCATAATTAGGCACCACCTAATTATGCAAATGTATACATTTACATAAAACTTACTCCCTCTGGACAGGAAGGATTTCCATTCTCCACCTCTCCGAGCAACCATGGAGAAGCATGGCCTCCTAATGCTTCCCCCCCTCCCCAGCCGAGTGTCTACCACCACTCCCCAGGAGTGGTTCCACTGCAGGGGCAGCCAAGCGGGCAGTGACACAGGCACAGAGAGACTGACTGCGTCCACTGCCTTACTGGAGGAGGGACCAGGGGGTGAGCTTAGCCAGTCTGGCCTCCAGGGCCTGTTGCTTCTTGCTGCCAGTGCCGCCTGTGCCTTGTGCACGCATGCGGTGCGACCAGTCCAGAGGTGCTGCTATCACACACACAAGACACCCAAAATGCAGCTAGCTTATTAAGCGCATTATGCCATGAAAAGAGACATATAACCAGTTCAGTTGTGCCCCCATAATCAGTTCATGCTGCCCCCACCCCATAACCAGTTCATTTCTGCCCCCGCCCCCATATAATCTATTCACGCTGCCCCCACCCATAACCATTTAATTTGTGCCCACGGGGCAGCGTGAATTGATTATATGGGGGTGCAAATGAACTGGTTATGGGGTGCGGGTTTAAAGACAGTATTCCTGTTAGCAATAACTTCATTAAGAAGAGTTAGTGAAATAGCAGCCATAATAATCTCAGAACCATATTTGCAGATTTATTTTCCAAGACAGAATAGATATTGCTTTACATCCTAAATTCCTACCTAAGATAGTATAAGTAAGACAGTTGTGAGAATGTGGCCCTTTTTACACGGGTCTCTCCTCCCAGCCGTAAACACGCAGATTTCTGTGTGTTCATGGGTGGGGGAACCCCATGTGAATGACGTGGTGCACGCGCCCATGGTGAGTGGGGGTGCGTGCGCGCTCGCCTAACATGCATCCCCACTCACCCCCCCACTCATCCCCACGCACGGAGCAACCGGGGGAAATGGTGGTTACTATGTGGGTGTGGATGAGTGGTGGGTGAGTGGGGATGTGTGTGCAGCTGTGTGCATGCCCCATCCATGCACTGGCGCGCCCACGGACTCCCCACCCGGCGGAGCCATGTAAAAATATCATGTGAGGAGCCACTCGAAGAAGAACAGAAGGTTGCTACCTTGCAAACAAGGTTCTTTGAGATGGCTCCGAACATTCTCACAACACCCACCCTTCCAGCCCCGCATGGAATTCTTTTCTTATATTTCTAGAAAGGGTTGAAAGGAACTGTCATTCAGAGGGGGAGGGTTCTTTTTATACCAGAGGAGCTCAAGACCATCATGTGGTCTATTATTTGAACAGGGTGAGCACGCACAACCCAGATGTGAGAATGTTGGGAGCCATCTCGAAGAACCTTCTTTACAAGGTAGCAACCTTCTGATCAACACGTGGGGAGGAGCTGTTTGTAAACAGCCTTATCTCCCAGCCTGATCCAGTGTCCCCGCTGCTGTTGCTGCCGCAGCACTACTAGAAGGCAGAGGCAGGTGAGGGATGGGGTCTGGAGCCAGGGAGGGGAGGAAGAATCACTTTCTGGGGGAGAAGCTGCCTGCTGCCCAGCCAGGCAAGTGCGGGGCCCCAGCTGGCGGTGGGGCCATGTGCGGCCGCACACGTGGCACATGCCTGGGGCCAGCCCTGCACCTTTGCCGTGCAGCAAAGGGGTTCAGTTTAGTCCAAACAGGCCAGGAGCCATTCCTTCAGCTCCATAGAGTTCCAATCAAGTCCATAGCAAAGTGTAAGTATAGGAGAGCAAACAAAAGTAAAGTGGAAGATTGAACTCAGAGAGGCGTGGCTTTGGTCTTTTGAAAAGCCCCCTACCCCTCTTTCGTGATTGGTCCTTGGGAGGTTACCTGGCTGTACCTACTCCAATCAGAGAGAGATCCTCCCAGCCATGTTGGCTGTAGGCCCCTTCCCACGGTATTGCAAAATCCTACCATGCAACCGGTTCCAAAACCAGGCCTAGTCAACCTGGAAACCAGAGTGTCTGTGAAGGTCACATGGAAAGGCAGGGCTGCTCCTAGCAGCTTCTGTCACATCTCCCCCCCCCCCCTTCTCCTGTAGCCTGAACACGCTGTTTATCATGACTGAAGCGAGTTCAAGCGTGTCACAACCCTGAAGAAGAAAAGTGTACATGGTCATATGTGAGTTACAAAGTCTTAGCGGCGCAGAACCCGCGACACTCGACCGCCCTGAAAGAAAAGACAAAACAACAACAAAACCATTAACAGAATTCCCAGTCCTATTCATTAGCTCACATTGTCAGGTGGAGTGTTGCCTAGAGAGAGCGTCTGCAAGCACATTGGTCGTGCCTTTAATGTGCTGAACTTTCATGTCATACTCCTGGATGTTCCAAGCCCATCTCTGCAGCTTGGAGTTCGAGTTTGTCATAGTTTGTAGGTACTGCAATGGGGCATGATCAGTTAGTACAGTGAACTGCCGCCCCCATAAATATGGTCTTAACTTTTCTAGCGCACAGACTAGGGCAAGGCACTCCTTCTGTACTGTAGAGAAGTTACGCTCCCAGGGAGTTAGCTTTCTGCTCACGTAAGCAACCGAGTGTTTTTTGTCCCTATGCTTTTTGTCCCTATGCTCTTGGAGGAGAACTGCCCCCAACCCCACGTCTGAGGCATCTGTGGCTACAATGAACTGCTTATTAAAGTCTGTGGCTTTCAGGATTGGGTGCTTGCTGAGAGCAGCTTTAAGGGTGTCCATTGCCTGTTGGCACTCCGTAGTCCAAGTGACCCTTTCAGGGGAACCCTTTGTCATCAGGTCATGTAAGGGGCTATCAGTCCCCCTGAATTCCTTTACAAACCGGCGGTAGTAACTCGCCGATGCTACAAAGCTTCTGACCCCTTTCTTGGTCTTGGGGGGGTTCCCACTTTAGGATAGCCTTAATCTTGTCCCACAGGGGTCTGATTACGCCACCCCCCACCTTGTGTCCCAAATATACCACCTCCGTCATTGCCAGTTGATACTTTTTAGCTTTTACTGTTAGACCTGCTCTCTGGATAGCAGATAAAACCTGTGTTAGGTGTTGGAAGTGACTTTCCAACACGATATATCATCGATATAAGCCATAGCAAATTCATCCCTCCCTCCCAAAAGATGGTCTATAAGCCTCTGGAAGGAAGCAGGAGAATTCTGAAGGCCAAAGGGGCGCACTGTGAATTCCGTTACCACCCCAGTGGGGCTGTATGCTGATTTTAGGATGGCATCATCATCCAGCTCCATCTGCCAGAACCCTTTGGACAAGTCCAAAGTGGAAATGTACCTGGCATTTTCCAGTGTATCCAGTAAGACGTCCATTCTGGGCATGGGGTACGCATCAGGAGTTGTTATGGCATTCAGCTTCCTGTAATCCACACAAAACCTGATGGTCCCATCTGGCTTCTGCACCAATACGACTGGGCTGGCCCAGGAACTCTCGGAGGGTCGGATTACTCGCAGCTGGAGCATCTCCGCCACTTCCCGTTTGATGTCTGCCCGTACTTTCCCATTGGCTGGGTAGGACCTAGAGCGGATGGGTCTGTGGGTGCCCGTCTCAATAGAGTGAGTCGCCAGTGTAGTTCTCCCTGGTTTATTGAAAACACAGGTTCAAAATGTTTGAGAACTTCCATCAGCCGTCCCCTGTCTGCTGATCGGAGTTCTTTGGGCAGGGAGAGATCTCCCAGTCCTCCTTCCCTGGTGTAAATGTCCATCATGTCTATAAACTCCTTCTCACCCTCTCCCATCTCCTCAGAGGCTGTGATGCGGAGGATCAGATCATCTCAGTCATTATAGGGTTTTAGCATGTTTACATGAAAGGTTTTTGTTCTCCTTCCCTGGTTCCCGACAGACACTCCATTATATCAGATAGGATATCCCGCCCTCCCCCTGCCCCCCCATTCGTCAGAATCTCGGAAGGGAGCCCCAGCTGGCAGAAAATCTTAACCAACGCATCTGCCACTTCTTCAGTCTTCGTGGATCTCAACGGCACCGCTTCTGGGTAGCAGGTTGCAATATTCACGAGGGTTAGAATATATTCCTTCCCCCTTCTAGTTTTGTTTTTTAAGGGTCCCACTAGATCCACTCCCACACTGTGGAAAGGCTGTTCAGTGATGGGTAATGGTCTAAGTAGGATCTTCTCTTCCCCACTCTGGCAAATCTCGCAGGACTTGCAATAGGCTGTGGCATTTTGAGCCAACTTGGGCCAATAGAAGTTGGTCAGCAGCCTCTGGCAGGTCCTGTTTATTCCCATGTGTCCCGCGCAGGGGATATCATGGGCAATAGTCAGGAGTTGCTGTCTGTATCTCTGAGGTACTACCAGCTGGCGATAGGGCTCCTGGGTTGCTTCTTTCCCTGTGAGAACCCATATCCTGTCGAGTAGCCCCTTCTCCCAGACGTACTGCTCTCTCTGTCCTGGGGTGAACTCCTCCAAGCGATCCTTAGCCATGCCTCTAAGTTCTTGCAGGCTGGGATACCTGGTGAGTTCTAGTTTAAATTCCTCTGGGGTAGCAACAGTGCACAACTCTGTGGCCAGTTCAGGGTCATTCTGTCCTCCAGGAATCCTCGCAGCCTCTTCCTGCCTGTCTGTGGGTAAATCCCCCCCCAAGACCCCCCCTCTGAGCTAGTCTGGGTCTCACCCTCACCCTAATTGCAATTTCCCAGGGAATCTTCTACCCTTCCCAGTTCCTTAGCTTGCTGACGAGTGATAAGCTTGGAGATGAGGAGAGGTTCTTCCCTCCCCCTGGGCAATTCAGAAGCCTCGCTTGGGAGATAAGAGCTTCCTCCCTCCCATCCAGGCATTTCTAATTGTTCTACTGGAGAAAAGAGCCCCCTCCCTCTGGCTCCTCAGGAGTTGGGGAAATATTTTCCTCAGGACATTCTGGGGTAAGTGAGCTTACATCCCCTGAATGCTTGGGCTGGGAGTTCACCTTAACGATCTTACACCCTCCCAACATATCTTGCCCCACGAGTAGGGGGATAGGCGCATCTTTCTGCACCCCCACTTTTGCTGTCACCTCTTCCTCCTGCCACTCTATGGGCAGTCTAGCTACGGGGAGCTGTTCAGCCCTCCCATGGCTCCCCCACCCCTGGACCCACAACTGCTTGCCAGGGATGATGTCAGAGGGAGAAACGAAATCAGCACTGATAATGGTTACTCTTGCCCCAGAGTTCAGCTCTCCTAAAACTGTTCTGCCCTTAACCTTCACTGTTTCCTTGAAGCAGCCTGTCAGCTCAGGGGCATTAGTTATTTTATAGCTGGTTAGGTTCTCAGGGGCCTCCTTCTCCCCTTGGGCTAGTGCTACCCTCCGCACCACCTCTGGGCTAGGGGTCTCTTCCCCACCCACCGCCATCACTCTGCGGATAGGTTCGGGTTTAGGACTTGCTAGTTTAGGGCAGGTATTATGAAGGTGCCCCGATTCATGGCATTCGAAACAAGTTTGTTCTTTTGGGAAAGGGGTGTGTGTGACTTGGGGTTCACAGGTCCCTTATGCTCCACAGGCCCCTGGGATCCCCCTTCCCGCTTGGGGTTTACCTCCCCTCTGTTCCCTCCTTTTTGGAAACCTTTTTGATCCTTCCCAAAGTGAGTTGGGTCTTTCTTAGCTCCATCCCTATTCAGCAACAGCCTGTCAGCCGCTTCACTGACGGTTTTAGGGTCTTTATCATTGACCAGGTACTTAATCTCCTGGGGACAACGGAAGTAGAACTGATCCAGCCCCATAAGATCCTGCGTCTGCTCCCTAGATGTAGCCTTAGCCCCATCCACCCACTTATCGAAGGCCTCCATCAGTTGGGCCCCAAACTCAGCCATAGATTGTCCTGACTGAGGTTGCAGTGTTCTAAAATGCTTCCTAAAATGGTCTGGGCCCAGCCTGTAGCGCTTGAGCACAGCCTCTTTAAAAACAGAATAGTCATTAGCAGAGTCATTGGGGAAACTATCAAAGATCATAAACATAGTCCCGGTTACGAACCCCGCCATATGACGCATATACTCATCTGACTTCAAGTCCCATCTGAGAGCCTGCTTCTCAAAAACACTCAGGAATACCTCGGGATTGTCTCCCTCTTTGAAGGAGGTGAAGTCCTTTGGAGTCCGCTTGTGGGGTGCAGCCAACTTTTGCTGGAACATCAAAGCTTCGTGTTTGCGCTGAGCTTCTTGGGCCTCTTGTTGCTCCCTCTCCTGCTGGCACTGAGCCTCCTGAGCGACTAGATCGGCTTCCCGCTTCTCCTTCTCACACCTCTCCTGGGCTTCCAGCATCCATTCTTCATGCTGGCGCTGAGCTGCCTTGTCTGCTCTCTCTCGCTCCTTTTCTGCTCTCTCTCGCTCCTTGTCTGCTTGTTGGGCATTCATCTCCTCAAGCTCCATCTCTTTAAGGTGTAGCTGCTCCCAGATCAGGTCCCCGTTGCTCAGGGGTATCACCAGTCACCCCAAAGGGAAGGGTTGCTCCCACTCCTGCCGCTAGATTGTCAGTCTGGTCCTTCTCCGACATTTCAAAGGTCTTTATAAACTGCTTTAACTGTTCGTTAGTTCGCCCTTCAGTGGGAAGGCCTCTCTTCTGAGCCTCTTTTACAATGTCTGCCTTCGGGAGGTTCTTGAGCCCCTTTGGCATCCCAAATAGGGCACTTCCCTGGGCTCCCGCACTCATGCGATTCCTTGCCCTTGCACTGCTTATCTAAGCCCTGTCCTGTAGACCCGGACCAGATTTATTCAGATCTGTTTTGCTCAAAGTTTAAAAATCAAAATCGTCTTAAAGAAAAACCAGGTTGCCAAAAGCAAAAACCAGCTTGCCAGGGAGGTTCCTCACCCCCTCTCAGCAAATCACCATAACAGTGGGTGAAAGGGTGAATCAGTCTGGCCAGAAGAATTCTTTTCTCTGCCCTGGTCAACCCAACAATCAAACAAGTAAAACCGGTTTGCCTGCTGCTAGGACAAAAACAAACAAACTTGGGAACAAATGTGTGTGTGTAGCTTTGGGTTCTTAGGGCTTCTCTCTTGCCCTTTGGGGATCCCACCGCTGCCACCAGTTGTGGCGTAACAGAGCCCACTGGGGTTTCCACTCTTGAACCCCAGCCTCCTGGCACCCAGAAAAGTACCAGATAATAGGTGGGGTACACCTATTATCTGGTACTTTTCTGCTGCCACCACCCAGAGTTTACTTAGGCCGTGAGTCTCACCCCTCTGGGAGAATGAGTCTTCTACCTTTTACTTAGTTGGATAGGCCCTTTAGCCAGGATAAAACAGTTCCCAATTACTGCCGCCAGAGCGTACAGAGGCGCTTACGCTAACACACACATACAGATCTTTTAGATCAGAAAAAGAAATATTACTTTAATGGTATTTTAAACCAAGCATCACAGGTAACAAACATGTGAGGTACTTTGAATCCTTGAGCAAAAGCAACTGATCAGAACACAGTTAGGCTTGAGGGCCCTTTTTGTAGCATCTAGCCTAAACTGGTCCTTCGGATGTAACATTCAATTACTCACAGCTTTAGGTGTGCCTTTACTTTGCAGCAAAGGGGTTCAGTCCTTATGTTCAGTTTAGTCCAAACAGGTCAGGAGCCATTCCTTCAGCTCCATAGAGTTCCAATCAAGTCCATAGTAAAGTGTAAGTATAGGAGAGCAAACAGAAGTAAAGTGGAAGACTGAACTCAGAGAGGCGTGGCTTTGGTCTTTTGAAAAGCCCCCTACCCCTCTTTCGTGATTGGTCCTTGGGAGGTTACCTGGCTGTACCTACTCCAATCAGAGAAAGATCCTCCCAGCCATGCTGGCTGTAGACCCCTTCCCCCAGTATTGCAAAATCCTGCCATGCAGCTGGTTGTGAAACCAGGCCTAGTCAACCTGGAAACCAGAGTGTCCGTGAAGGTCACATGGAAAGGCAGGGCTGCTCCTAGCAGTTTCTGCCACAGAGTCGGAATAAAGTTTTAGTGGAGAATGACTTGAGTATTACGACCCATATGGACCACAAGGGTGGTTTTCTATCCTTGGTACAGAACAAAACTAATCCCCATGTGAGTGTTGCGCTCACTGACAAGAACTTAGACAACCTGGGATTGTTGTCACTGCCTGATGCTGTTAAGGATGAGGTTTCCACTGTGAACCTGCCACCCACCTCCTCCTCCTGCTCCCGTACCACCCCCTCCCCCCTCTCTTCTCACATCCTTCCCCCCCTGCCTCTCTCGAGGAAATCTCCGCTCTACTCTGTTCATCCAACCCCTCCACCTGCCCCCTTGACCCAATCCCCTCCCACCTCCTGACCTCTCTTGCTCCCACTGTCACCCCCCCACTTATACATGTCATCAATCTCTCCCTTTCCACAGGCTCCTTCCCCTCTGCCTTCAAGCATGCCACTGTTTCCCCCATCATCAAAAAGCCCACCCTGGACCCATCTGATCCCTCTAGTTACCGGCCAGTCTCCCTCCTTCCCTTTGCCTCAAAGCTTTTGGAACGTGCAGATTGGGGTCAAGCGATAGTTGTCTGTATCTTTAAGAAGGGTAATCCTCTTTGCCAACTCCTCCCTGGACCCTCTCCAGTCCGGCTTCCGCCCCCTCCACTCTACTGAAATTGCCCTGGCCAAGATCACCAATGATCTACTTGTCGCTAAATCTAGTGCCTCTACTCCATTCTTGTCCTCCTTGACCTCTCTGCTGCCTTTGACACTGTCGACCACTTGCTTCTATTAGACTCGCTTTACTCTTTGGGCTTCCGTGGCTCTGTCCTTGACTGGTTCTCCTCTTACCTCTTTGACTGCTCCTTTAAAGTCTCGCTCCCCGAGTCAAACTCCTCCCTCCCACTTTTGGCTGGGGTCCCCCAAGGCTCTGTCCTCAGCCCTCTCCTCTATTTACACCCTGTTCCTTGGCAAACTTATTGCCTCCCACAGATTCCAATATCATCTCTATGCTGATGACACCCAACTCTTTCTACCCCCCCTCTCTCCTCTTCTGCCCACTCACGCCTCATCAACTGCCTCTCTGATATCTCCGCCTGGATGTCCCGACGTCAACTCAAGCTCAACATGGCCAAGACCGAACTCCTCATTTTTCCTCCCTCCTCTTCCTCTCCCTCTAACCTGCCTATCTGCATCAATGGAGTCACCATCCATCCTGTTCTCCAAGCCCGTAGCTTGGGCTTCATCTTTGACACGCACCTCTCTTTTAAACCTTACATTGACTCTGTTGCCAAATCCTGCCGATTC
>QEPC01005877.1:1649939-1695892 GCA_003113815.1 Sphenodon punctatus
CACCTGAGACTTTGCATCCGCCTTAATGTTTGTTTGTCTTCTCCCCTGTCTCTCCCACTGTCCCCTCTCCCTGTCTCCTCCTCCTTGTCTTTTAGATTGTAAGCCACAGGCAGGGACCGCGTCTATTCCTATGTTCTGTACAGTGCCAGGTACATGACCGGCGCTATATAAATATTTATAATAATAACCACCTGGAATTATCTACCCTGGGATGAAATGCTTTGGATATATCTATGCTGAGTGGGGTGATAGAAATGGGGATTTTTGTTGAGCCTTTGGTGGATAAAAGGAGCTCATCTTCTGCCCGAGTCTTGGATTGAAGGTGGGCGTCTCAGGGATGAGATTGTTTGACCTTTTGCTCATGGAATATAGCGGGGGGCGGGGGGGAGGGAGGAGACTGACCATATTTTTCTGGATTTTCTGAGCCAGTTTGATATATTTCTTCAGAAGACTTGGGTTGATGGTTCCATTTAATTGAATGGGTACGCATCCTTCCATATGCCTGCAACATCTTTAAATACCAGAGGCAGATTGATGGGGGGGGGGGGGTTGACATGTTTTGTTTCTAATTCTTTAGATTTTGAAATTATTTCTTTGAAGGGTTGCCCCCCCTTTGCATTAGGTCTTATTTTATCTCAGCCCCATTTGAGGCTTATGTTAATTACTGTTTGTTTTCCGCCTGCCTCCTCGAAGGGATACAGTATTGATATTTGGCAACAATTAGAGGAATACATTGTGGACCTTTTTTATTCCAGTTTCCTGAGGCTCATGTGATCTTGACTGGTGATTTTAATGCTAGAATTGGCAATGATATTGAGGCCCTGTATAAATCATGTAGATGTAGGATCGATCAGGAGACCAATTGGTTGGCTGATAGATACAGGTATAAATTCGGCTGGTTTGATTTTTATAAAAATGCTTAGCTGTCTGAACCTTCAAATCTTAAATGGGATTGTTCAGGGAGACAGGTATGGGGAATTGACTTATTTATCCGATAAAAGGGGGAGTGTGATTGATTATTGCATCCTCACTCCAGGTCTTACCCCCAAGTAGAGGAATTTGTGGTAGGCTTGCATCAACTGAGCGACCATCAACCTTTGCTTTTGCAGTTACAAGTGTGTTCTAAGGTTAGAACTTTTGCTAGATATGCCCCATTATTAGATCAGTGCATGTTTTTAGATAAACACACTCGCCCAAAATGGAATTTGGCGAGCTGTTAGCGGACAGAGGTGACGGAGGTGGCCATCACAACCGTGAGACCCATCCCTCCCCCCCCGTAACTGACCCACCAAGATGCCTGTCCTTCTCTCACCCCCTCATCCCCTCCCTCCCCATTCCCTATCACCTGCTTCTCCCCCTACTTCTTTCCCCACTCCTCCTGCCTCCCACTAAGTCTGTCAGCTCTCCCCACCGTCCCCACACCCCCTCCTCCTCCCACCACTTCTTGTCCCCTGCCCCTCTGTCCCAGTGCCTATCTCCCGCCGTCCCCATCACTTCCCTTCCCCATATCTTATCCCCATTCCCTGTCTTCCCCCCTGATCAACTCCCGTTCTCCTGTTCCCTCTGGAACTGTCAATCCTCTGCTAATAAAGCCCCCTAAATCCATGATCTTTTCTTCTATCGCTCCCTTACTGAAACCTTCTCGCCCTTACTGAAACCTGGATCTTCCCCACTGACTCTGTCACCCCTGCTACCCTCTCCTACGGAGGTCTCTCCTTCTCCCACCAGCCCCACGCCGAAGGCTGGGGTGGTGGCGTAGGCCTCCTTCTTGCCTCTTCCTGCCAGTTTCAATCCCTCTCTCTCCTTCCCCTCCTTTGAGGCTCACTCCGTCGCCTCTACTCCCCTCTCCACCTCCATGTTGCTGTTACCTAATACCCCCCCCCGGCTCCCTCTTCTCCTTTCTCTTGAGTTCTGGCTCACCTTATTCCTCTCCGATGACATCCCCACACTCATCCTTGGTGAATTCCACATTCATGTTGATGCACCCTCAGCCTGGTATCACCCACTTCCTCTCCCTAGCCTCCTCCTTTAATCTCCACCTCTGGACTAGCTCCCCCACCTACACTGATGGTCACTCTCTTGATCTCATGTTCTCTAGGAACTGTTCGGTCTCCGATCTCTCCTTCGAGTCCCATCCTAATCTGACCATTTTCTTGCCTCCGTCAACCTCTCCCACTGCTCTCCCTCCTCTTTCCCATCTCCCCGTCCCTTCCGTGATCTGCAGGCCATTGTGCCCCAGGACTTTGCTTCCTCCCTCTCTCCTCTTCTCCCCTCAGCCCTCTCCTCCTCCTCTCCCCATTCTGCCATCTCCACCTTCAACTCCTCTCTCGCTTCCACTCTCGACTCCCTTGCCCCCCTCTCCTGCCCGGCTCACTCCTGTAACCCTCGCCCTTGGCTCACCCCCACCACTCACCATCTCCACTCCTGCACCCGGGCTGTGGAATGCCTCTGGCGCAAATCCCACTATCGCGCTGTCTTCCTCGACTTCAAATTCTGCCTTTCATCGCTCACCTCTGCTATCTCCCTCGGTAGACAGCAGTACTATGCCTCTCACATTGAGTCCTGTTCCCGGGACCCTCGCTGCCTATTTTCCACCTTTTACTCCCTTCTCAAACCCACCTGTACTCCTCCTCCCTCTTCTCTCTCTGCTAAGGATCTTGCTCTCTTTTTCACCTCTAAGATTGACAAGATCCACCTGGGAATTGTTTCCAAGTCCTCTTTCCCTACAACTTCCCCCCCCCCTTCTCCTCCCCCAACCTCTCTTCTGTCCTCCTTCCCTCACACCTCTCTTGAGAAAATCTCCCTGCTCTCCTCCTCCAACCCCTCCACTTGTCCCCTGGACCTCATTCCTTCTCGCTTCCTGATCTCCATAGTTTCTACCGTCGCCCCTCCTCTCCTGCACATCAACCTCTCCCTCTCTACCAGCTCCTTCCCCTCTGCCTTTAAACACGCCACTGTCTCCCCTCTGAACCCTCTTCTAATTGCCGTCCTGTCTCGCTCCTCCCTTTTTGCTTCCAAGCTCCTTGAATGGGTTGTTCACTCCCGTTGCCTCAACCTCCTCTCCGCCAACTCCTCCCTTGACCCCCTCCAATCTGGCTTCCGCCCTCTTCACTCCACTGAAACCGCTCTTGCTAACATCACCAACGATCTTCTTGTGGCTAAATCCAACCGCCTTTATTCTTGTCCTCCTGGATCTCTCTACTGCCTTTGACACTGTTGACCACTCCCTCCTGCTTGAATCGCTCCACTCCCTTGGATTCCGGGACTCTATCCTCAACTGGTTCTCCTCCTGCCTCTCTGACCGCTCCTTCAGTGTATCTCTTCCTAACTCCTACCCCTCCTGCTTCCTACCCCTCTCGGTCGGGGTTCCGCAAGGCTCTGTCCTTGGCCCTCTCTTTTTCTCTATCTACATCCAGTCCCTAGGCAAACTCATTGCCTCCCATGGTTTCCAATTCCACCTATATGCTGACAACACTCAACTCTATCTCTCCACACCTTTCCCTCTCCCCCTCTGTTCAAGCTTGTCTCACCATATCTCTCCAATATCGCCGCCTGGATGCCTCAACGCCAACTTAAGTTGAACATGGTGAAAACTGAACTCCTGATCTTCCCTCCCAATCCTTCCTCTCCCTTTTCCCTGTCAACTGCCATTGACGTGGCCTCCATTCTTCCTGTCCCCCAAGCCCGCAGTTTGGGCTTCATTTTCGACTCGCACCTTGCCTTCAAACCCTATATTGACTCCGTTGCCAAATCCTGCCGCTTCTTCCTCCACAACATTGCCAAGATCCGCCCTTTTCTGTCTGTCTCCTCTGCCAAAACACTCATCTACGCCCTAGTCATCTCACACCTCAGCTATTGTAACCTTCTCCTCGTTGGCCTTCCCCGCTCTCACCTTTCTCACCTTATCTCTGTTCAAAACTCTGCTGCCAGGATCATCCACCTAGCTCGTCGCTTTGACCACGTGTAGCCTCTCCTCTCTCCACTGGCTCCCTTTTCCTGATGTATTCTGCACAAACTCCTTGTATTCACCTACAAACCCTTTCACAACCTCGCTCCCCGCTTACCTCTCTGCCCTGATCTCCCTCCGAACCCCTGCTCGAGCACTCCGTTCCTCCTCCATCCCCTTCGTCACTCTCCCACGCCGCCTCTGCTCCCGCAACCGCCTTCGTCCCTTCTCCCTCGCTGCCCCACATGCCTGGAACTTCCCCCCCCGCCCTCATTCGCCTGGCCCCAACCCTCCACACCAAGTCCCTCCTCAAAACCCACCTCTTCCGCTCTGCCCTTCCTAACACCTACTAACCATTCCTACCCAGGATTATCCCCACCTGTTATCTGTAAACTCCCAACTTACTGCAGTCAAACCAAGAACGTGTACCTGAGCTCTTGCATCCTCATGAATGTCGCATCCCTTGTCTCTCACTCTGTTCCCCCTTCCCTTTCTCCCCTCCCCCTGTCTTTAGATTGTAAGCTCTCGGGCAGGGACCTTGTCTATCTTATTCTTTGTGAAGCTCCAGGTACATTGCTGGCACTATATAAATGCTCATAATAATAATAATAATAACACCCAATTAAAAAAAAATTGTACTCCCTGATATTTCTGCCTTAGGGTAATTGTGTCACCGATACCAATGATGGAGATCTGATTAAGGTTTTTGAGGATATTATGCTCAGACTTAAGCAGATCCTGGAAGCCAATACGGCTGCTAAGGTGAATACGAGTAGGCACGATCCTGACTGGTTTGATAAAGAATGTCTCGGTATGAAAACTAAAATAGCCAAGATTTATTCGGCATATAGGTGCTCAAACCTCATGAAAGTTCCAAGGGAATTCTATGAGTTAAAGAGAGCCTATAGGAAACGTATCAATAATAAGAAGGTTTCCTATGCTAAGGCCTTTTGGAAAGAACTTGCCATTAAAGCTGAGGGAAAAGATAGCGCTAGCTTTTGGTGGATAGTTAACAGTCTAATGGGGAGGTATAAGAACTCAACACACTATAATATTCCCAAAACAACGGGGAGTTGTATTTTGACTCCATATATAATCAGGTGACTACTGATATAGACGATCCTATTTCCCGGGTAGATCTCCCAGTATGACTGAACATCACAAGATGAAATGAGGGACCTCATTGAGCATCTTAAGCCTGGTAGGGCATCTGGTGAAGATCTGATTCCATCAGAACTCAGGCAGGAGCATATATCATGGTGGATTCCTCTTTTGGCTTCCTTATTTTCTTACATCAACAGGATGGGTAAAATCCCTCAGGGCTGGAAAATATCCATAGTAGTACCCATCTACAAAAAAGGAAGGTGATAAGGTACAACCAGGCAATTATAGACCTATTTTAGCCTCCTGAGTATTATAGGAAAATTGTATGCCAAGCATCTCCTCGTCAAACTAGAACAATGGTTAAATTAATTTTTATTTATTTTATCAAATTTCTACCCCTCCCCTCCTAAAACAGCTTGGGGCGGCTCAGTGAGGAGCACATAGTCTTTGATGAACAAGCGGGGTTCAGGAAGGAACGGTCTACCTTGGACCACTGCTTTATGCTCTGTCATGTTCCTAGATCTAAAATCAGCATTCAGTCTAATACCCAGGCCCAAATTATGGATTAAATTGGGAAAAACTAATATTGATAGACACCTTCTGTTTCTTTTGAGATCATTATATACTCCTCCTCCTTCTCGAGTTAAGCTAAACCAACCAGTCAGGGCTACCTGACTGACCCGATCAGATCATGTTCTGGAGTTAGAGGGGGCTGTATTTTGGCCCCGGCGTTATTTAATTTCTATATAAATGACCTGATTCCTGCTATATCACAGATGGAGCACCATCCTCCTAAGCTAGTGGGCAATAGACATCTGTAATGCCTATTATATGCTGATGATGCTGTACTGATGTCAAGGACCCTAGTTGGAATGAGACGCACGATAGAATTGTGATCTGCTAATTGTCAGTCTGAAGGGTTAGTCATTAACTATGAGAAAACTAAGGTGGTGGTGAACTTCTCTAAACAGCAGCAAAATCATGCCTAGGCAATTGATGGGAAAAAAGATTGATCAGGTTTCCTCATTTCGTTAACTAACCATAGTTTTCCAATCAAGAGTCCAATCAAGACTTTCCACCGAGCCTGTAAGACTTGGCTGTTCTCCCAGACCTTCGGAGGAGGGGAGGGGTGGGAGGGTTAATCGGGGGGAGGAGGGGTGGGTTTTTAGGTGGTTTTTAGATATTTTAAAATTGTGTTGTTTTAAATAGTTTTTATTGGTGTTGTAAGCCGCCCCGAGATGCCATGGGCATGAAGGGGCGGCAAATAAATGTAAATAAATAAATAAGAGGAACATGGACGATGCAAGTGAATTCAGCAATTGAGCAGGCGAGCAAGGATGCTCTTTGTTTCCATGCACAAAACTGTCAACTGATTATTCAAGCAATTACAGTTTTCTCTGCTAAAATAGGGGATCAGCTGCTGTATGGGGTTCATCTCTGGGGTCTTGATAAAACCTCGGATATTGGAAGAGTGCAGTCAACATTTTTGAAAAGACTACTGAGGCTCCCGTCTGGTATCTCTAATGCGGTGTTAAGAAGAGAGACAGGTAGAACCTCCCTGGCATATCTTAGCTGGTGGGCAGCATTGAATTACTGACTTAGATTGTCCTTTCTAAATCCCGAAGGCCTCTTGTCATTGATTTTTCCTGATAACTCTGCATGTGATTGGGTTGTCAAAATTCAGGATAAAATTAATCAAATGGGGTTTTCTATACCCTACCTAATATCGCAGGGGTATGCAAGGACCAGAGTGGAACTGTCTCCAAGACTTGCTGATATTGAATATCAAAATAAAACATCTAGGATAAGAGAGGCAAGATCTCATTCCAGTTATCTATCTGTAATGCCTCTTTGGAATTCTAGTGCTAACTATTTGGTCAGTCTCCTTTCTCCCACACAGAGAGCTATGTTTCTTAGGGCGAGGCTAAACATCTTCCCTTCAGCCCTACTGGAGGGTCGTTATAAGAGTATTCTACTCCATTTAAGAGTTTGCCCTTGTGGGTCAGGTGAGGTTGAAACAGTTGCTCACATCTTACTGTACTGCAGGTTATATGATACTAGAGAGAGGCTATTTTGTCCCTTAATAAGATCCTTACCACAGGAGATCTATGTGTCCTTTTTATTGGCTGCCAGTATTCCAGCGATAACACTCTCTGTTGCCAAATTTTGGGCATTTGCATGTAGGATAAGAGCACAATATCTTGATGACTGGGGATTGAAATAGTTAAGTTTGTTTATTTTCCACAGGAGGAATGTTTATTTTTGTATTTTAATTTGTATGTATCTGTTTGTTTTTTGTGTACATGCCAAGACCTATGGTCAAGCATTTTAAATAAAGATTGATTGATTGATTTTTCCCTCCCTTTCCCGTGATCATCCCTCTTTTGGATCGTGTCCAGGGATCTTGTCTTGGGTACATGTCAGTCTTTGCTTCCTGGTGGGGATGACTGGGTCATATCTTACAGTGGAGCTGGCCCTCACTCCATGTTGTGAACCTACTGTTCTCAATATATGATCCCCTCTCAGAATGATAGTCCTCTCAGCTTTTGCAAGAAGGTCTGCAAGAATGGTAGTGCTCTCAGCTTCTATCCTTTCCTCTTTCCTAGAACACTCAACATCCCCTTTACCGATATCATCTCGTCAAGGGATGCCTTAGTCTGAACCATGTGCTCCCCGACACTTGTTGGCTTTCCCCCAGATTTTAGTTTTAAAACTCTTCTACAAGCTTTTCAATTTTTAGTACCAGCTGTCTGGTTCCATTTTGGTTAAGGTGGAACCTGTCCCTCCTGTATAGAGGCTCCCCCTTTCCCAAAAGGCTCCCCATTTCCTTCTCCCTACACCATTATTTTATCCACACATTGAGACTCTGGAGGTCTATCTGTCCCTGTGGCCCTGCATGTGGAACTGGAAGCATTTCAGAGAATGCTGCCATGGAGGTTCTGGACAATTTCTTTTCTAGCAGTCTATATTTGGCTTCCAGAACCTCCCTACTACACCTTCCTGTGTTGTAGATACCCGTGTGTACCGCAACAACGCATGAGATATTTGCACCTGGTAGGCAATTTACTATGCAGTCCTCATGGGTGTCTCAAACCCAGCTCTCCATTTCCGATAATTGAATCATCTAGTAATGCCATCCTATTCTTATCAGCTGGATTCCCCCTCCCTTGGGGAGATATCCTCAGTGTGAGAGAATACCATGGCATCATTTAGAACGCAGGTCCCTGCTACGGGATCACTTCCCACCATTGTACCATGATGCTCCCCTTCCTGGAGATATCCTCCAAAAACCATCACCAGGGCTGCCAGAGTAGAGGTGGGACTCATCTATTACGTCCCTGAAAGTCTCCTCTATGTACATCTTTGTCTGCCTTAACTCCTCCAACTCAGTTGCTCTAGCTTCCAGAGAAAGCACTCTTTCTCTGAGACCAGGGAGCTCCTTGCAGTGAGTGCACACATACAACCTCTCCCCAAGAGGAACAAAAGAGCATAAGTAGTGCCATACTGAGTCAGACCAGTGGTCCATCAAGCCCAGCATTCTGTCCTCTGACAGTGGCCAATCTCGATCGCATGGGAGAAGAACCAACATTCACAATGTGCAATCCATTACCCGTTGTTCACTCCCAGCTCCTGACAGTAAGAGGTTCATCCCATAAGCTACTTGGTTAATAGCCATTGATGGACCTACTCTCTAAGAACTTACCCAGTCCTATTTTAAACCCAGCTATACTACTGGCCTTGACAATGTCCTCTGGTAACAAATTCCATAAGTTAATTATGTGTTGAGTGAAAAAGTACTTCCTTTTATTTGTTTTAAATCTGCCAGTAGTTAGTTTCATGGAGTGTCCCCTAGTTCTAGTATTATTTGAGACAGTAAATAACTATTCTCTATCTACACGTTCCACACCACTCAAGATTTTATAAACCTCTAACATGTCCACTCTGTCTTTTCTTCTCTAAGCTGAAGAGACCCAGCTTGTCAAGCTGCTCTTTGTATGGAAACCGTTCCATACCCTTTTTCATTCTCGTTGCCCTTCTCTATACGTTTTCTAGTTCAACTGTGTTTTTTTGAGATGGGGCAACCAGAACTGCACACAATATTCGAGGTGCTGTCGCACCATTGATTTGTATAGAGACATTATAACATCCTCAGTTTTATTCTCTACTCCTTTGCGAATAGTTAGTTAGTTAGTTTATTAGGATGCCAGCTTTTGCCATGATCCAAAACATACAAAAATACAATACAAAATAAAATAAAATATATGGTCTTATCCAGCGTTTGTAATGATATTATACTTGCAAAATTACCAACACAAGGATGGATCATGACCCAATATAAATAAAACTCAGTACAGGACCATGCTGGAAGTATAATCACCATCCTCTAACATTACTAATATAAATGACGTTGGTAGACCAATCTAAAATTTAAAATAATAAAACGAGGTCAATTACAACATATCATGCCTAAATCCGTCAATATTGGTATCATGTAAAGCTCTATGCCCACAATCACTGATCTGTTTAACTGGTTTTATCCTTCAAGATGCCTCCTCTCTAACCTTAGCTGCTAGGTATGCAAAGGAGGCTACCCAATTAATTTTCTTTTCCACCTCATTAAACAGAAGGAATTGGATTTGGAGGTGAGAAGGGAGATGTTCCTTTCCAATCAGCAATGGATTGATCCAGAGCGCTCTAATATCCTCATAAAGGGGACAGTGGAGCAAAACATGAGGCAGGTCTTCCACGGCCGCAGCAGAACAGATGCAGAGGTGGTTTGTGTAAGGCTGGGCAGCATATCTACCCAGCAGAACTGCTGAGCAAAATTACTGCAGTCTTAAACACACAAAGCTCCTACGAAGAGCCGGGGATTTTAGTAGGTCCAGATAGACTTCAAACTTAAGAGTTTCTTTGAAGCAAGAGTACCAAGGGGCTGCTTTCCAGCCTGCCACCACAGCCAGGTCATCCTGGCGGGCAATATCCACTGCTTTCGCATGAAGAAGCTTTTTAAGTTGGCAAGAGTCAGTCCCCTAAAGACCCGAAAATGTAAAGCCCAAGCTTTCCAAATTGGAAAACAGATGGATAAGCCAGGGATATTGTCTAGGACCATCACATTGTAATTCCTCATACAGGCATTGCAGCGGCAAAGAGGCCTCATCGTAAGCACATACTTTCACCCAGTAATTCAAATTTGCCTGCTTCCCAATGCACGCTATTGAGAGAGTACATGTCTCCGATCTCACTATCACTCCTGGGATCTCTTGAGAGATTCTCAGCAGTTGCCTCAGGAACTTACTTTGCACTGCTTCCAGTTCGGGGGAGTTGACCATCGGTAATTGCCACTCCATAAGTGAGCATCAGCTGAACTTTGGCCCTAAAAACTCTTAGAATTGACGAAAGGGAAACAGGCGTAGATTTTGCCGATAGTTTAAGTATCCCCTTGGCCACGGCATTTGCTTTGACCGCAGCCTGTTTTTTATGATGCCTCCATAAGCCATTACTAGCAAAAGCTAGCCCCAAATGGCAGTAGGAGTCCGTTTGTTGAAATTCTTTGCCATCTATCTTCCAGGCCAGTCTCTGGGCCTTCCCACTCAGCACCATGATGTAAGATTTGGTGTAGTTGATCTCAAGTTCGTTATTGGAGCAATATTCTATCAGTTTACTCAGCTGGCGCTTCAGTCCCTTTTTCGTTTGGGATAGCAGAACGATGTCGTCAGCGTACATCAGCGCTGTTAATATCCTATTCCTAACTTTGGGGGGATGACCGTCAGTACTTAGCAAGAGAGGAATAAGATCTCCTACAAAGATATTGAACAGTAGGGGGGCAAAGGACACATCCTTGTCTAACACCCTTTTGGACCACTATAAGTCTTGAAAGAGGCCCCCTATTTTTTAAATTATTATTATTCAAAACTTATATCCCGCCCCTCCTGCCCAAAGGCAGCTCAGGGCGGTGAACAATATACACACAAAAAATAATTCAACAATAAAACATTAAAGAATAAATTACAAATTTTAAAACAAGTAATAAAAACACACCCTACCTCCCAAACCCCGCCCCCTCGCCAAAAGCCTGGCGGAACAGCTAGGTCTTACACAAACGTCGAAACGACAGGAGGGTGGGGGCCAACCGAGCCTCCTCCGGGAGTGAATTCCACAGCACAGGGGCAGCCACTCAAAAAGATCTCACATCAGTGGCCACCCGTCTCGCCCGGGGAACCTCCAAGCATGATCTCAGGGGGTCACACGGGCACATGGGGAGTGAGGTGATCCTGCCGATAGGCAGGGCCCAGGCCGTGAAGGGCTTTAAAGGTCAAAACCAGCACCTTGAACCTAGCCCCTGGAATCTCTTGAGAGATTCTCAGCAGTTGCCTCAGGAACTTACTTTGCACTGCTTCCAGTTCGGGGGAGTTGTCCTTCGGTAATTGCCACTCCATAAGTGAGCATCGGCTGAACTTTGGCAGCCAGCTTTATAGGCAGTGAGTGCAGAGCCCAAAGCACAGGTGTCATGTGCTCCCTGCGACCCGCCCCTGTAAGGAGACGGGCCGTGGCATTCTGCACCAGCTGCAGCCTCCAGACCAGCTTCTCGGGCAGCCCTACATAAAGCACGTTGCAGTAATCCAGCCTCGAGGTGATGAAGCATGGATGACAGTGGCGAGGTTAGAGTCTGAGAGATACGACCGAAGCCGCCGGACAAGATGTAACTGCCGAAACGCATTCCCCGCCACAGCCACAACCTGAGATTTCAGGCTGAGCCGTGAATCAAGGAACACACCCAGACTCTGTACCTGCGGGACCATGGGAGGGCGAACCCCCCCCACACACACACACAAAAGAGGAGATTCAGTCACTCCCAGGCCCCCCAGGGCTGCATATAGATGTTAAATAAGAGGGGGGACAGAATGGTACCCTGCGGGACTCCACACGTGAGGTCCCGGGGGGAAGACGTACACTCCCCCAAGACCACCCGGTGAGTTCTCCCAGCCAGGAATTAACGAAACCAGTCCAAGACCGTCCCGCCAATCCTGGCACGGTCCCGCAGGCAAGTCACGAACACCTCATGATCGACTGTGTCGAACGCAGCCGAAAGGTCTAGCAGGACCAGTAAGGTCTGACGACCCTGGTCCAATGCCAGATGTAGATCGTCAACCAAGGCCACCAATGCAGTCTCCGTACCATACCCAGGCCGAAACCCGGACTGAGAGGGGTCAAGGAAACCGGTGCGGTCCAGATGTTCTTGGAGCTGCCGTGCCACAGCCTGTTCAGTAACCTTCCCTAAAAAGGGGAGGTTAGAGACCGGCCGATAACTGGCAGGAGCATCAGCGTCAAGAGATGGTTTCTTGAGCAGGGGCCTAACCACAGCCTCCTTCAGGCATTCAAACACCCTGCCCTCCCGAAGGGAGGCACTAACCACCCCAGCCAGCGACAGCCGTAACGTCTCCTGGCTGACTTTCACCACCCAGGACGGGCAAGGATCTTGTTCACAAGTGGTGGCACGAACATATCCCAACAAGGACTCCACATCGGCAGGCGACACCATCTGAAACCGATCCCACAAAACACGACAGGACGGGGCATCCGTAGCCCTAAGATGATCCTCTGCAATAACTGCGGAACCGAAATCGTGGCGGATGCGAGTGATCTTATCTACAAAGTACTCGATGAACCGGTTGGTCACAGCGGTCACTGGATTGCTCCAGGTCCAGGCAGAGACAGGCAGGACTGACCAAGCCTTTCAACACCCGGAAAAGCTCCGCTGGACATGACTTTGCAGATGCAATAAGGGCAGCAAAGAACTGCTTCTCTTGTGCTGCGATCGATCATACTCCTCGCGAGTCCGTCGCCCCGTCGCTCCAACCGCCTGTTTTCCCGCTTCAAGCACCGCAGGCCCTCAGTAAACCAAGGAGACCTGCGGGAGACTCGGGAGGGCAGCGGACGCCTGGGAGCCACTCTGTCAATGGTCTAGGCCAATAAGATGTTCCATAAGGCTACGAGATCATCGACCGAGCGGGTGTCAATGTCCAGGGGAAACTCCCCCAGAGCATTCCGGAACTGATCCAGTTCCATAAGTCTCCGGGGGCAGACCGCTCTAATAAGTCCTGCACCCCGTTGGGGGCTGACATGCGCCAGGATGCACGCCTTAAGGAGGTAATGGTCAGACCATGACAAGGACTCCATCCCCCTGACTTCTACTAACTGACCCCCCGCCTCAAGGCTGGTGCAGAAAATCAAATTCAGTGTATGTCCCTCTCAAACTTTATAATCATTAACACTGGCAAATCATTAATAAACTTAAATTTCACTTATCAGTTTTCAGTCCCATTTATCTGTTATAACTTATAATGAAAATAACTGTCATAAGGCTTAAAAAAATCGCTTTCAGAGGAAGGCCAAAAATGCACTGTAGTACTGAAAACTCAATTTAAATAGGAGAAAAAAAGTACAAAGTGGGTGGGGGGGGCGAATGTCTGACTCAGAGTATGGCAATCAAATATAAAATCTCTGAAAAGCCTTTCTTTAAATTTATGAATATGAAATATTGCAGTGTTTCATCTCTTGGAGATAGTGAATGAATGTGTGTGTCTGAGAAAGAGAGAAACAGCCAAGCAGACGCTTCTGCGTACTGCAATCCCTCAGCATGTACAAAAATGTGGCTGCCTGAGGCATGGGGATGGCCCTTCATCCTATAATCTTTCACCATCTACTGAAATACAGCTGCCTCTGAGGTAGAGCCAGCTGTATATACTAGAATCCCTCAACCTCTACCAAGAATCATCTGCCTCTGGGGTGGAAGCAGCCATATATACTAGAATCCCTCTCTATGTACTGATTTTCTATTTCTACTAATAAAAAAGCTTTTCTTTGCAAAACATCAGGTCTGCTTTCTCCCCTCCCCCTTCATTTTTTGCCCCCTCTTCCTTTTGTTGTCATTGTTTCTATATTAATTAGATAAAGAGATGCCCAACTCGGGGTCTTCCAGTGCCCGAAAAGCGTCCCAGCTCATGCTTGACATGACTGGGTGTTTGAACCCGGGCAGCGGGTCTAACACCTGGCACTCAGCATCCAGTGTCCCCCTTAATTGTTCAGACCCCATCACGTAGGCATCCTCATCCTGGCTATCCACGGGGTGCACCATAGTTGCCTCAAATTCAGTCAAACATCAATTTTCCCCACCCAGGTATGTACCCTCCCCCTCAGCAGGCCGAATGACAGCCTTTTGCAAGAGCCCCCCAAATTCTTGGGGGGAATCTAGTAGTGGACCAGACTCCCTGACAGGTCAGAACCCATCAAGTTGGAAGTGTGAAGGGGGGGGAAGATTCTGCGCAGAATAAGGGGTCGGACACCCCCCCGCACTGCGAAGCCTGCCACGCCCCCATCTTTGCAAGTGGGGAGGTGTCCCCAGTAGTGGGGGGGCCAGTAGGGGTTGACCCCAGGCGACTAAGTAGCGGAGGCCTTAGGTCTGGGGAGAAAACAAAGACTGATTGACTCATATGGGGGAGTGAAAGTCCCCCCCCCCGGGTCATCTCCTGGAATCTGGCGGGTTGGAGGGCCAAAATTGGGGACCTGGAGGTTGTGGCTTTCTTATCCGAATTTGATGATATTATGGTCCAGGAAACCTGGGCCAGAGAGAGACCAGTATTCCTAAGCTATGAGGTTTTTTGGCAGCAGAACCACCCAGTTCGAAGGAGAGGCCGCCCAAGCGGGGGGTGGCTTGTTTTATTAAGACTACAAAGGAGTGAAGGCATCTGCCTTGCCCTCTGACCCGCCGGGTGGCTGCGGCTGCCAATGGGAAACAGGCAGTCAACAGTTGGTGGTGATATGTGTGTACATTCCTCCAGAAAACTGGTGAATTTTCCCATGAATGCCTGGTCGGACTTGACCTCCTATTTAAGAAAGATCCAGGATAAGTTCCCAGGTGCGGGAGTAATTTTGGGGGGCGATTTTAATGCCCGCATGGGCGAGTCTGACTATGACCTGGGCCTCATTGGGAATGGACAAGGTACTGAGGAGGATGGCCCCATAGCAGACAGGAAATTCAAGGATACAGGTACAAATTCCGGGGGACTGGCGTTTGACAGTCTCCTATTCCAATTGGACCTATATCAATTAAATGGTCGCCACTGGATGGATCGGCCAGGGGAATTTACCTATATTTCTCCCAGGGGGTGTAGCACGTCGGACCATCTTATCATTTTGGCCTCCATGGTGGGCCTGGTTGCAGCTTTCCGTGTGGGCTCACAGCTGATCAGTGACCACCTTCCGCTGTTGCTCACACTGAACCTCTTCAAGACCGCAGGTATAGCCGCCCCCCTGGCCCCAGTCCTCCCCGGCCCCCTAGTGGAGTCCAGGAGTAGAAGGTGCTGGGACGATCGGGCAGAAAAAGAGTTCAGGACCCTAGTGAACTCAGAGAGGGGAATGCAGTTGTTGGTGAAGTTTAAGACCCTCATCACGCAGGTAGGGCTGCTTCCCTGATATCAGATTCTGGTGAACTGGCTCGCCCCTATTCTTTTTGTTACGGGCCCGGGACATAGGATTCCATCTGGCTGGTTTGACGAGAAGTGTCGGCTCTGTAGGTTAGAGCTAGGGTACTATTATCGCCACTTTAGAGCCACGCAGGGGAACGGATTTCTCCTAGCTTTTTTGTGTAAGAGAAGGGAGTATAGAGCGTTGCTGAAGGCCAAGTGGGATGCCCACTACAGATAGAAGTGTGGAGAGCTTAGTGAAGCTTTTAAATCTAATCCAACACGATTCTGGAAAATGGTGAGAGGTATTGGCCTGGAGGCACCTTCTACTACTACTCCTTTGGTTTCTGGGAAGGACTGGAGGCAACATTTTTCCAGCTTGTATATGGCCCCTGAACCTCCAGCGAGAGAGCTGGGCTTGGCTATACCTGCTCCCACCTGGGATCCGGTCACGACCGAGGAGGTAGCTGCCCTAATTACTAATCTTAAAGACAGGGAAAGCCGCGGGAGCAGATGGTATAACAGCGGAGTGTCAGGAGTCATCCCTGCAGATTGGGGTCAAGCGATAGTTGTCCGTATCTTTAAGAAGGGTAATCCAGCCATCCCCAGCAACTATAGGCCGATTAGCCTTCTGAACATTATAAGCAAGCTGTACGCCAAATATCTGCTGGTTTGGCTTAATAGTTGGCTGAAAGCCAAGGGTAACCTGTCAAATGCTCAAATAGGGTTCCAGAAAGGAAGATCCACCAGTGACTATTGTTTCCTCTTATCCCACTTGATCGCAAAATATGCGAGGTCCCCCCCATTCACTGTATACTGCCTTCATTGATTTGAGGGCAGCTTTCGACACTGTCCCAAGAGACCGGCTGTGGAGGAAATTGGCGTCCTTGGATTTAGATCCAAGCCTGCTGCATTTGATCATGCTGAAGGTTTGAGTGCTCTCGACCAGTGACTGGGTGATACTTCCCATCTCTCTTGGTAGTTTGTTGGGTCTAAGTCACCTGGGGCCAGCGGGTTGGCTGCAAGCAAAGCCCAACTGGAAGGAAGATTTATGATCTTAACTAAATATGGGAGGACCCCGTATATGCTGATTTGGTGAGTGTCGGGGGTGATCTCGTGCTTCAGAGGCCCGGCTCTGTCTGCCTGTTTTGCCTATCCCAGGGAAATGTGTGAAGGACAGTGTGACCTGAAATGTTCTTTTGTGGCTCGCAGACAGATGAATAAACTTCAGGAGGATTATAGCTAAATCGTCCCCACCTCGTGGCTGGAAGGTTGGGTCGAACTGGTCCTACAGAATAAATGGACCAAACTAAATTAAGCAGTGGTCAAGAGTCTCCCGCACTCAAGCTCTGTGGAAGAGCTAGAGCCACCCCCGGACCAAACCCCGATTGGAAAACTTCACCGAGACAGTAACGTAACTATATAGGCCTTTTATCCCATAGAAGGATTAGTGGTCACTCAGTTAAAATAATGAAATAGTATGGGTTTTTATGTTGTTAATTAACCGTTAGAAGGGATAACAAATTGGACCTATTTGAAAGCATGCCCGGGTATGTTGTGATTTTTATTAAAGGTTGGCCAGGGGTTTTTAGCAGCCATAGTTAAAGGCCCCCTGGGATCCGCTTTATTGTGGAGTTTTATGTTGTTGTTTATTGTTTCTTTTTGTCTTACGTATATTTATATTTTGTTAGATTGTTATAACCTTTGTTTGAAACAATAAATTATTTTTATCAAAAATTAGATGAGAGTTCTCTGTGTCTGTTGTTTCTGGGTGAGAAGGGTCCCCACCCATGTCTGCCCCCGGAAAGGTGCAGGGCTGGTTCATTGGGTCCGTCTCCAGAGACTTATGGAACCTGAGAGGTTCTGGAATGCTTTAGGGGAGATTCTGTCCGATCTTGATGATCGTTCATTCAATGACCTCACTGCCTTCTGGAATAACTTGTTGGCTGAGGCTATCGACCGAACGGCTCCTAAGCGTCCACTTCCAGATAGCCGATGGCGGGGGCCGCCGTGGTTCACCAAGGACCTGCGCTGGATGAAGCAGGATGGATGGTGGTTAGAGCGACGTTGGCATCGGACTCGTGCTGAAGTGGACCAATTGTAGCATAAAGCTAGTTTAAGAGCTTATGCTGTGGCGGTGCGGGCAGCAAAGAAGGAGTTTGTCTTCTAAATCATGTCCAGCGGAGATTTTCTGGGTGGTTCAGGGGCTGGTCAGTTTGGCCTCTCTGCCCCTGGAACTGGAATTTTCTAGTGCCTGCTGTGACATGTTTGCTGATCTTTTTGCGGATAAAATCGCTCAAATTCACCACGATCTCGATGCTGCATTTACAACAGTGGAGGTGTTGGAGGTACAGGAAGCCCCGTCTTGTCTGTTGTGGGATCAGTTTCAGTGGGTGTCATCCGCTGACACGGTGGATGTCCTTGGGGGTGTCTGCACCACCTGCTGTGAATTAGATCGATGCCCATCCTGGTTGGTGAAAGCCATTAGGGCCATTGTTGGCGGGGGTGGTCAGTGTCTCCCTTAGGGAGGACAGGGTGCCGAGCCATCTTAAAGAAGCGGTGGTACGGCCCTTGCTCAAGAAGCCATCTTTGAACGGTGACTCCCCAACCAGTTATCGGCCAGTCTCTAACCTTCCCTTTTTAGGGAAGGTTATTGAGCGGGTGGTGGCGCAGCAACTGCCGAGGCATCTGGACCGGGTCGGTTTGGCATGGGTTTGGCACGGAGACTGCACTTATGGCCTTGGTCGACGACCTGCACCGTGAATTAGATCAGGGCAGATCCTCAATTTTGATATTATTGGATCTGTCAGCGGCTTTTGATACCGTTGACCATGAGATGTTGGTGGCGAGACTGCGGGACCGGGCCGGGGTGAGCAGAGCTGTTCTTGAATGGTTCCGCTCATTCCTGGCAGGGAGAACACAGCGTTTGGTTCTTGGGGAATGTACATCGTCTCCCCCGGAATCTCACCTGCGGAGTCCCGCAGGGTTCTATTCTGTCCCCTCTCCTGTTCAACGTGTATATACAACCGTTGGGTAAGGTCATAAGAGGGTTCAGCGTATGATGCCATCAGTACGCCAACAATACACAACTTTACCTCTCATTTTCAGGAGACCCAAGCCTGGCAGTCTCAGTGCTTACCCGGTACTTAGCAGCTGTAAGGGACTGGGTGAGGACGAACCGTCTGAGCCTGAATCCTGACAAGACGGAGGTGATGCTGGTGGGTAGGGCTGAGGGGTTCGTGGCTTCCATCATCGGAGGGGTCTGCCCCCCCCCCCCCGGCCGCTCAGGTTCGTAGTCTGGGGATTTCTTCGACCCGCAGCTCCGCCTGGATTGTCAGGTGGAGGCTGTGGCTAGAGGAGCATTTCGCCAATTACATCTGGTGCAATGGCTTCGGCCGTATGTCTCGGACTTGGATCTGCCACCATCATCTATGCTTTCATTATCTCCCGACTGGATTACTGTAACGCACTCTACGTGGGGCTACCCTTGACGACGGTCCGGAGACTCCAACTGGCTCAGAATGCGGTGACCCGCCTCCTAACGGGGACGGGTAGCCGCGAGCACATTACACCGGTGCTCTGGATTCTGCGCTGACTGCCTATTGTTGTCTGGGCCCAATTCAAGGTGTTGGTTATGACTTATAAAGCCCGAAACGGTTTGGGTCCTGGTTACCTGCAAGACCAATTCAAGCCCCGGCTCATTTTGCGGCCCCTGCGGTCGAACTTGAGGTTCCCCAGGTACACCGGGTGGCGACGGCGGGGAGGGCATTCTTGGTGGCCGCGCCTCGGCGTTAGCCACTATTATAAATCTGTTCATTATGTGCCCATTTTAATTTATATGTGTGATATATTGTATTTTAGTGATTTTATTGTTATATGCTATTGTTTTTATGATGTACGCCGTCCCAGGTTGCCTAGTGCAAGAGGGTGTGGGTTACAATTTTGTTGTAAAATAAATACATATATATATATATTCATACCATACAGGTCCAGAAGTCAGTTTCCGTTCCTAACTCCTTAGCTTAAAAAAGCACCCGAAGACTTTTGTTCTCTGCATGCTTTTAGAATCGACTGCTGGTTCCCTTTGATGCATTTTCTCCTTCCTCTTTACCTTCTCCTTTTAAATAGTTTTAATATGGATTTGTTCGTATTTTAAGTGGATTTTATATTGTTTTATTATGTTGTAAAGCACTCCAAGCACCTTTTTGGCATATGTGTGTTTTAAGGATGGGGGGATGCTATAGAAATAAAATGTATCATAGTTCCCTGTGACAGAGGCATAAGGTTGTGCTCACGTAGAGGAAGGCCCAGATCATGAATCTGGGCCTTATCCTTGAGTGTCTGCCTTCATCTCTGCTCCCTTACCCTGAGTTGAGCTCAGTCTTTCAGTACTAGGGGTAGGATCTGGATCCAGGAACTGAAAAGGGGCCAAACAACAGCTAGATGTGGGCCACATTGGCCTCCGGGCCTAAGGTTTCCCACACCTGGTTTAGGGGAATTTATAGGAATTCAGAAAGGATTTTTTGGTGTATTTGTAAACATATTTTCCTTTCTGTTATATATAAGTTTTCATATACAAGTTACATAATGCTTTCACTAATAATTTAGTGATGATTAACTCTTCACCAGTATGGCATCTGAATTGGTTGGCAGCCAGCCAGGCAACATGGGATGTGCTGGACGGGAAACTGCAAGACTACTTCTGAATAACTTATTAATGTAAGGGATCTCAGGTGACATATCAATCTGTGGAGAGTAAGTAGTGCTCCTCCAGGTTGAACAAAAATACATAATAATGGGACTACAAGGAGTCATCTGCCCTGTGGTTTCAGATCATGTTTTTGTCTGGTAATGGTTGTTTCTTCTCCTCTCCTGCTCAGGCAGATGATGACCAAGTTCTAGGCTTCCATCAGACTTTTTTGTTGAAAAGCTTTCAAGGTGCCTGGGTGTGCACCAATGAAGTCTTCAGGCTAGCCCTGCACAATGTTTAACCTGTCCCCCTCTACCTCTGAGTCTTCATGTTCTTCTTACTGAGTAAGGAGTGATCGCTGCTTGCTATTAAATCCTGAATGATCTTGTGGTCTGAGTAGCATGGCCAATGTTTGTGCACTCTCAAAGCAGTATGGCAGTTCTGTGGTGCTCTGAATGCTCTGGTGTGATATTTTTGGAAGCAACTTGCTACAGACTTAATTGGAAAAATTAATTCTGTATTCAGAGTGTTTGGGAGCCTGTTTAACAATGGTTCTGATTTAAAAAGAACATAGGATCTATAGATGTTTATGTAATGCATGATGAATACTTAAATCATTAAGTTTGAAACTGCAGAATAAGACAGGGCTAAAATATTAAAAAGCCTGTCTGAATTAAAGGCCTTTGCCTTGAGTTTTTCCATGCTTTCATGTTTTTAAATGAACAAGGTGGTCCATGTCCACTGAGTGGTACATCCACGGAGTGCCCACACACATGGAGTGAGTAGGGAGGGTTTCTAACAGGTGGTTCTGAGACCAGGCAGGCAACCCCCCCCATGCACACCCCACCACGGACTGGCCCCGAAGCGACTCATGGGCTAGGGGTGGAACGGAGGCAGCGGGGCTGCAGACTTGTCTGCTGGTGCAGATGGGCACCTGCCCCATGCATCATTTTGCCCCACCCCACTCCCCATGGCGCAATCCAGCTTTTCCTCCAGTGCACTGTGAGTGGTCATAGGTGGGTGGTGCGTGAGTCACTGAAGTATGCCTCCACCCATGCCATCCTCAAACGAGCAGCTGGCTTGGTGGGTGATGAGTGTCCATGCATGGTACTGTCTCATTTAAAAATGCCCTTTCTTGTGTCAGGGAATTTGCTGTGAGCAGACATCCTGACCATTAATACTCTATTGATTAACAAAGGAAGGGAAAATTGATTCCTTCTCCAAGCCACATGTGAATATAGGAATGCCATGCCTGTTCTATCGAGGTCTTAAAATTGAAATGCATCAAAAGAACATATCTGCCATACTGAGTCCAATCAGTGTTAATCTAGCTCAGTGTCCTGTTTTCCACAGTGACCAGTCTTGGGAGCTTCAGAAGTGCGCAAAACAAGGACACATATGGAACAAGCCATTCCTTGCTGTTCCCTTCCAGTTTCTGGCAATTGCAAGTTTCATCCCTTGGCCAACTTGATTAAAAGTTGCTTATTTCATGAACTTGCCTAATTCTTTTGTGGGTCTACTTGTGCTGTTGGTCTTCACATTGTCCCATGGCAATGTGTTCGACCAGTTAACTTTGCATAGTTGGTGAAAGTGCTTCATTTTTAAAAAACAACTGCTGCCTACTAATTTCATCAGGTGTTCCCTAGCTCTAGTATAATGAGAAATGGCAAATAACAGCTCCCTATTTACTTTCTCCACACCATCTATGCTTTTATAAATTGATCTTTTTTTAAGTTGAAGAGCCCTAATCTTTTAGGGTCCCTTCATATGGCAAATGATCCTTCCCTTTGATCTTTGCTCCTTTCTATCACTCCTCTAGTTCTACTATTGGCTTCTGGAGGCAGGATGCAAGAAAAGTCTAAAAAAACCAAAGTTGGTGAACTATATCCAGGGCTCATACAGTGGCTTTTTCTGAAGTGGTCCCTGGGCCCAAGGAACTGTGGAGTCTCAAATGGGTGAGAAGATGCTAGGAGGAGTTTACATTTATTATGCACTGAGGAAAAACTCCCTAATGTGAAGGCAGACCCTAAATCTTGGTGGCCTGGGATCCACTGTATTGGAACCAGAAAGCGGACAATGTTTGTGGGGTTATTTAAACTAAGATCTTGGAGAAAGCCAACGTGTGCTGACGCTGACTCTAAATCTGCTTCGGATATCCTTACATTTGGGACCCAATACGGAAACAACGCTCTCTAGACTGTATTACAAAGTTATCTCTGTTGTGTAACAACAAATTGTAGATGAAGTGGTGATATATATTGAAATCAGCAATACATTCAAGAAAAATAAGTATAAAGATGAAACTATAACTACTTTGGTGTAAAATCAGAAATTCTAAATACCAGTGTGTGACTTAGAAAAAGCTAGGAAGCAAAATAGGTGAAATAGAATGCCTCTTAATGGAAGGGGGGAGCATGATTAGCTGAAACATGGTTGAATGGCCATTGAACATTACTCTAGTACATGACTACTGACTAACCAGGAAGGGCAGAGTATGCTACAGGGCTGGGTAAAGTGACATTATACATGTTGATTTCAGAGAATGGGACTGGGCAGGCCCATACAGCAGCACCTACAGGTGAGTTCCAAGACCCATGCTGGAAGGGCGCTCTATCAGAAGAAAAACAGACAAGTGTACTGTGGGGAAAAAGGTGATAATGGGCAGTTTCAGCTACTTATGTAAATGGCTCAAATGTCATGTCAGCACAAATATTAAATAAAAATTGCCTGAATTGCCTAGTTCTGAAGCATACCTGCGGTGGGGCTAATTCTAAGCAGTGTAGAGACGTTGGTTCCAGAACTTTGGTTGAACTATTGAGTGACTCCGGGATAAGCATTAATAGGCTGTGTGAAACCCTTTGTCAAACCCTTCTGGAAAGAAGACATGAAACTGAAAGGCCATAAATTTCAAACTTACAACCATAAAAATACATCCACAGCAGTTGCTCTGTGAACTTGCCACAGCATGTCTAGAATAAGCAAGTGTGCTCACTATGATTTAATAAACAATTAGACAGTGAGAAATCTATAGCTGCATTTAATAAGCTAAAGAAATGTAGAAGAGATGCACATGCTCATGCTTTCAGGCCTCGGACAATTGTAAGCTGTTGGAGAAGAGTTGCTGTGAATAGGTTATTCTGCTACAGGGGCAGCTTCTTCTTCAGTCTGATGAATATGGTGCTACCATGATCATTCTGTTGTTAATGTGCTTGGTGGGCCCCTCCCTGGCTTAACTGGGTTTGGTAGCTGTGTATTACCAATTTTCCCTATTGTAGATTCAGCTAAGTGAAGTAGTGAGGAGCACTGACTGCACCTGCCAGGACCTGCAGTGTGGTCATAGGTGGTGGTCTTGCTTACTGTCAGGATGATAAGAAATAGGAGCCCCAGAGGCTGCTGGGCTCTTATGCTCCTCCCCTTCTGCATTGCAAGCCGGAGAGGAAGGGAACACCTGGGAAGCCCAAGGTGTGCTTTGCCCAGGGTGACAAAACATCTTCGGCCAGCCCTGTCTGCAATGCTAGTACATGGGCACTCCCAGTAGAATTCATTTGGTGCGCAAGACAGAATTGAATTTTTGGGGAGGTTGAAGAGAAATTGTTCATAAAAGACCAAAAAGGTGTATCTTGCTCTCATGATGGGAGCCACTCTGGTCTTTCCATATAAAGATGCATTGTCACCTTCTGTGGAACACTTCACATGCTTCAACTCTGGAGAAGACAGGCCTTGGTTACTAACAAATGCATCTTTCTTAAATGGGCTGACAGATTTGGCAGGAGTTGGGGGTTGAGTCTTGCTTGGCTTTCAACCTGTTCCTGAGATGTAAGCTGTCCTGCATCACTGTGCAATTATTTCCCCTTTATTTAAGAAGCAAAATTGGTGTGCTTGAGTAAAAAGCTTATTCAACAACTCTTAGATTGTGGTGGGAAGAGCATTATATATGGAATCAGCATAGCTCTTCCCAATCTATTGGATTTCAAAGATTAATTGCATAGTTAGTTTGCATTAAATATCCTAAACCATTTAATTAGAAAGAATAGGGCAAAGGGTTTGAAACTTTATGTAGCCTTTGTGGATTTTTCTTCTGCGTTCGATTTGTTAGGGAAATTCTGTGGGAAAAACTAAGGTTATTAGCTATAGACCGGAGATTGCGATTATTGATCCAGAGATTGTATTCAGATACTATTTGGTACGAATTAATAACAAAGGTGCACTTACAAAGCAAATTCCCACGTCAAGGGGAGTAAGGCAGGAATGTCTGTTAGCCCCTGGTTTATTCAGTCTCTCTGTAAATGATTTGCTATTGAATCTGAGAAATTGTGATAATATATGGCACCAAAGTTAGGATCACACAGAAGCCCGATACTCATGTATGCAAATGATACTACTCTTTTATCATCATCAGCTTTAGGACTACGTAGGTTACTGTTAGATTTTGGTGAAGAATGTAAAAAACTATACCTTAAAATTAATATTCAAAAGACTAAAATAATGGTATTTGAATCTAAATTCAGACCCCAAAAATGATATCTTAGTGGGGGAAAAGTGGAACAGGTCAAACTTTTCAAATACCTTCGTATCGTATTTGATCACTAAAACAGGTTGTTAAGGCGAAATGTAATATTATATTTAAATTATTTAGGACAAAAGCAGAATACCAGGTGGAGGCTGCTCTTGAGACTTTAAAATTGAAAACATTATCTAAATTAAGATATGGGGCCCAACTGTGGGGGTATGAATCGGTAGAGTGGAAGTCTCTCGAGTCAGTACAAAATACCTTTTTGCGGAAAGCTTTGCAGGTCCCTGGTTGTGTCTCCTCTGCTGTTCTTAAATTGGAAACAGGACTGAGATCCGTAGAAGCTGTCATTATGGAAGAATGGTTGACAGCATTATTAAAGATCAAAGATCAGACGGATCATTCCTTTCCAAAGCTTTGCGTGCAGGAGATGATCCAAGCGGCCAAGGACCCGCTGTGGAGAGCTACAACCCAAGCTGTATGCAGCCTGAGTTTTTCTTATGTTTTTTTGCCAGCTTTCACCACAGAGATGGCAAGTAAGATGATAAAACAAAGAATAAAAGGATATGGATAATCAGACACTTAGAGCACAAGCAAGTGTATCTAGAATATCTCCTATGTATAAATTTTTGCTGCCCAAGTTAGGGGGCTGTGAATACCTGTCATATGACATGCTGTGTGGCTATAAAATTGCCTTTACTGCCTTGCGATTACAGACATTGCGCTCGGCTATAACAGAAGGTAGGATTAGGAGTATCCCAGTTACCGATAGGCTATGCCCGTGGTGTGATATGGGGAATGGGGATTGAGGATCTTCCCCATGTTCTCTTTACTTGTCCCCAGTATGTTGCACAACGGGAAAGCTTATTTAGATTTATTAAGTGGCCTAGAGAGGCCTCTGTATTAAGAGACACGATCTTTCTCCTAGGTGACAAAAATAAGAAGATCACGCAGGAAGTGGCACTTTTTGGTTATTTGATCAGGAGAATAAGAGAGAGGCTGTGCAAAAGCTGCTAACCAAGTGGTGGTAGGCTACCTGTGCAGTGCCTTTGATTGTACCAGATGTATTTGATTTCCTGGTCTATTGATTAAGATTATAGATGTGACTTGATACAGTTTTGGACTTATTATTTTAACTGTTTTACTTGTTTTATAGTTTGTCATAGCCAATTGGCTAGTACAATAAAGATATTATTATAAATATCCTAAACCAAGGTTGTCAAATGCTTTAGTTTGGTCTGTATCATATACAGAGGCCCTTTTCACACAGACGCTCTCAACACTGATGAAATGGGTGTTACATTTTATTATACATGTTGCAGGGCTGAAGGTGTCATCTATGGGTGCCCTGCAACATGTATAATAAAATGTAACACCCATTTTATCAGTGTTAGAGTGTCTGTGTGAAAAGGGCCAGAGTCTCACAGAAACCTTCCCTTACACCCACCATCCCATAACATCCTTGTGGCAGCTCACAACAGTTGGTTTGATATGGGTAATCAGCCTTAGGGAGGGAAGTAGCTCCTCCTCCTATAGATTAGCAGCTGAGATCAAGAAAAGGCATTTTTCTGCAGCAGTTATGAATCTGCGCTTGTCAGGTCCTAGGGCCTGAGGAGATGGGGATTGCTCCGACAACAGGGCTGAGGGGGCACCCGCTGGTCCCAACATCAACAGGGGACCCGGCGCCACGGCAGTAAGAGCGACGGAGCCCGGCCCAAAGGGCTACCAACTGCGCCACCCCAACCAGCGAACCCCCCCGTGTACCAACAAATGCAGAGCGTCCCAGGGCCACGCCCCCGACAACACCGCCAAACCATGCTGGGAAACCGCTGGAGCCAGCCACGCCCCCTCCTAGCGTGCGCGGCGTGGCCACGCCCCTGAAAGCCCCGCTACGTCGCTCCATGCGTCTACAGCGTCAGACGCAGGCACAGCCTTCATAAGGAGAGCACAGGCAATTCTTCCTCGCTGGTGATCAGAGCCTTAGCCTTGAGAGACCGGCCCTTGTGTGCATTGCGACCTGAGTGTTTTCCCCCGACTTGAGAGCGAGAGCGAAGAGCGAGAGAGAGAGAATGAGTGAGCGTGAGAGTGCGAGTGAGTGAGCGAGTGAGAGCCCCGTGGATACAAGTAAGTGTTTGCTACCTTCACCTTTGGCTTCACGTGGTGTCCTGGGAACTCTGCTGTGCAAGGAGTCCTCCGTCCTAGTCCTTCCCCAGTGGTAGGCCTCCGTAGAGGGATGCAGCGGTTGGGGGATTACTGTTCTAATGAGGGCTTGACAATCAACTTCGAGAAAACCAAGGTTCTGGTTATTGGCCACAGAAAACATGGCGTAGTACACAGATGGTGGATTGGAAGTCACCAGATATCTCAAGCTGATCGATTTCAATATCTGGGGGTGTTTTTTTCAAATTCCCCACGTTGGCATGACCAGTGGACTGCTACTAAAAATCGGGCCCGGCAAACAGTGAGGGCTATTCAGGGGTTTTATTTTACTAAAGGGGGTCATTTAATTCTCCCGGCCTTGCGTTTATTCAGTGTCAAAGTAACAACTCAGGTGCTGTACGCATTTCCGGCCTGGGGTTTGAATTTTTTGGAGCAATTGGAACCATTCCAGAATGGCTTTCTAAGGGCCATTTTGGGGGTTCCATTAGGGACTCCCCAGGTAATGCTGAGAACGGAGGCGGGGTGTTCCCCACTAAAAGTTTTTGCTACCCAAACCTTGGTTCGGTACTGGTTAAAGGTAGAACTTTTACCAGTAGGTGAAAACTCGCTTTTGAGGTGGGCCCAAGACGAAGGGCTGCTGTGTTCTTGGGTTGAACAGTTGGAGGAGATTGTGGGGAAGATGGGCCTTTCCTGGGATGACTTGTCGCTAAACCCTAAGTTGGCAATGAGAATGGTAAAACAGAGATTAGCAGACCAACAGCTTCAAACAGATGCGAGTATGATCCAGGCACAGAGGGTTAATCCATTTTATAGTATTCCACTTGGACCATTACAAGACTCTAGTTACTTAATTGCTTGGCCTAAATTTTCCTTAAGACGTGTATTTACCTGTCTCTTATACACATCTAGATGTGTATAAGAGACAGGTGTATGTGATCCCCATGTTCGAGGGGCCTTCCCCGGTTGGGAAGCGGCTGAGCCTATATCCCTGTGATGAGCTTGGTAGGGAGTGCCTGAGTGCCTCCAAACTACCACATAAGACCCTGAGGGAACCTTTTTTAGGCAGCTCCGCTTCCTCTCCCTGGGGGGGACGCTCGACCACAGCCAAGAGAACCTCCCTGCCTTCCCATTTCCTCCCCTACCCTTGTGGGGCACGTGGTCTGCCCCCCGCGGGCCCCACAGAATCACCAGCACCCAGTTATTACCATGGATCAGATCCTAGCCAAGATACAAGAGTTGGTCCACACTGTACAGTCCCTCGCCATGGAGGTCAAGGATCTCAAAGACCAGCAAGACGGTGAAACAGCTCCATTGGTAGGCCCCCCTCCTCCCGGCGGGGGCAGAGGGGGGAGCCTTGCGGCCCCGAGAACCCAAGGGGCCGTGCATCTCCCAGTTTGCCGGGGACAGGCGGCAGTTTAGGGGGTTCCTGGCCCTGTGCGAACTGACCTTTAAGACTCAGCCCCGTACCTACGACACTGATGCGCGAAAAGTGGCATTCATTATTGGACTGTTAGAAGGCCATGCTCTGGCCTGGGCCACACCGCTCTTGACTGGCAATAGCCCCTTGTTGGAGGATTATGACGGGTTTGTTAAAGAATTCAAGTTCTTATGACTACCCACATAGGCTACAGGAGGCAGAGACCGTCATCACCACCCTGAAACAAGGCAAGGGTCCCCTTCTAGAGTATGTGACCCAATTCCAGCAAGTAGCAGTGGACCTAGGCTGGCCGGACAATGTGCTCCGGGTAATGTTTCGACAGGGCCTAAACGATGAAATCAAGGACCAGCTGGTCTATGCCACACACCCCCCCCAAGACCTGGGGGGAGTTGGTCACGATGGCTGTACAGATTGATGAAAGACTAAATGAGCGTCGGCGCGAGCGACGGACCGAGAATGCCCGCGGCCCACCTCTGCGCGCCCCCCCCCCGCTAGGAGCCCTTCGGGGAGAACCATCCCACAAGGGCGACACCGAGCCCATGCAGGTAGGGGCCTCCCGCGGACCCCTCACGGCTGCTGAGCGGGAGCGGAGGCGGGCATCCCGCTTATGCTTTTACTGTGGGGACGCCTCCCATTTCGTCCGCAATTGTCCTGCAGTACCAAAAGACCGACGAGAGATGGGAAACGCCACCGTCCAGGATGTATAGGGGGCATTTTGGGCCATACCCGGAACCCCTCCCCCACAGTAGGGCCAGCCAAGACCTTCCCGCAGGGACGATGCCCGCACCTGCGGATCCCCGTTATGTTAGGATTAAGTCCCACACACACGCTGGTCGGATGGGGTCTCATTGATTCAGGGGCCTCAGGGAATTTTGTGGATACCGGTTACCTCCGGCGCTACCAGATTCCCCGGCTGCCCCAGGAGACAGCGGAGATCATACACTCCATCGATGGATCCCCGCTGGTGTCTGGGCCCATTACCCTCCAAACACCCCCTTTACCCCTTACTTTCCAGGGGTGTACCAAACCAGTACAGCTAGATGTGGTGTGTACCCCTATTTTCCCCATTGTGCTTGGACTCCCGTGGTTGGAGCAATGGAACCCCGCCATAAATTGGCAGACCCAAAAAGTACAGATCCCAGGAGCTTCGGGGGCCCCCACCCGAGCCCCGGGGCAACCAGCCCCACTGTGCACCACCATCCCTGAGAAACCCGGGGAAGGGCTGCCACAGTGTTACCAAGATTATGCGGATCTCTTCAATGAACAGGAGGCCGCGGTCCTCCCCCCACATCGACCCTATGATTGCCCGATTGATCTCCTTCCTGGCACGCAACCCCCATACGGGCGGATTTATGCCCTCTCTGGGCCCGAACTGCGGACCTTGAAGGCCTACATCAACGAGAACTTACAGAAGGGGTTCATTCGCCCATCCACCTCCCCGGCAGGAGCCCCGCTCTTCTTTGTACCAAAAAAGGATGGGGTGCTCCGGCCCTGCATCGACTACAGAGAGCTAAACGCCATTACGGTCAAGAATCGCTACCCCCTCCCGCTAATTCCAGAACTGTTGAATCGGTTGCAAGGAGCCAGGGTGTTCACCAAATTGGACCTCCGAGGGGGCCTACAACCTAGTGCGCATGCGGGCAGGGGACGAGTGGAAAACCGCGTTTCGTACCAAATACGGACACTTTGAGTACTTAGTGATGCCCTTTGGACTAGCCAACGCTCCTGCCACATTTCAGCACTTTATCAACGACGTCCTTCGGGAAGTTCTGGACGTCTATGTAATCGCATACTTGGACGATATCCTCACTTACTCTCGAACCAGTGTGGAACACGTGCGCCATGTACAGAACGTGCTAACCAAACTTCGAAAACATCGCTTGTTTTGTAAAATGTCCAAATGCGCTTTTCACACCACAACTATCGCCTTTTTGGGATTTATAATTTCCCCCGAGGGGTTGAAAATGGACGAGTCCAAGGTGAAGGCGATCTTAACCTGGATACCTCCCCCCTCGGTGAAGGCCCTACAGAGGTTCCTCGGAACAACGAACTATTATCGACAATATATTCCGCGATACGCGGCGACTACCAAGCCCCTGACCCAACTGCTCCGCAAGGGGGTCCCTTACATATGGACCGCAAGTCACCAACAAGCCTTCGAAACCCTAAAATCCGCCTTTACGCGGGCACCCCTACTGCGCTTTCCCAACTTCGACAAGGCTTTCGTGGTGGAAACCGATGCATCCAGCAACGCCATCGGGGCTGTGTTGCTCCAAGAAGGCCCCTCGGACCAAGTCCTGTTGCCCTGCGCATATTACTCTCGACAACTAACCAGTGCCGAGACCAACTACACCATATTGGATAGAGAACTACTGGCCATTAAAGCAGCCTTCGCCACTTGGCGTCACTACCTGGAAGGAGCCAAGTGGCCCATCCGGGTGGTTACCAATCATCGAAACCTCCTCTACCTCCAATCCGTCAAGATCGCCAACACGCGCCATGGGCGCTGGGCCCTGTTCTTTTCGCGTTTCTCGTTCCACACCCAATACCGCCCTGGAAAGAACAACATTGTCGCCGATGCCCTCTCGCGATCTCTAGAGGACACCCCAGGCAGCACCCAGCAAGGAGAACCAGTTATCCCACCTTATGCCTTGGCGGGCATCGGATTGTCCCACACCCACTTGTAACAGTATTCTGTCTCGGAGTAGGCCCTACTCCCTGGAAACACTGGAGACTCACCGCTCGATCCTCGCCTTCCCCAGGGTAAAATTTTTGTGCCCATGAAGGCCCGCAAACAAGCTCTGTGGAGTCACCATGATGCCCCCCTCGCGGGACACCCTGGGGTCAAGCGCACCTATGATTTGTTGCAGCGGTAATTTTGGTGGCCCAACATGCGCAAGTACACAGAACGTTACATCCAAGCCTGTGATATGTGCGCCAAAAACAAGATCCCCCGAAGAAAGCCTATTGGATTATTACAGCTGGCCCCCATGCCGCAGGGCCCGTGGCGCCGCATCGGCATGGACTTCGTCGACCTTCCACCCTCACAAAATCAAACGACCATCTTTGTCGTCACCGACCATTTTACGAAACTCGCCCACTTTGCGGCCTGCCCCAGTCTACCCACTGCAAAACAGACAGCGAGTTTACTCTTGCAGAACGTCATCCGGCTGCACGGGGTACCCCTTGATATCGTTTCGGATCGAGGGACACAGTTCACGTCGCGGCTATGGAAAACCCTGTTGCGGGCGCTTAAAATCCGCTTGAACTTAACCACAGCATACCATCCCCAAGCAAACGGGCAAGTGGAACGCGTAAACGAGACCCTAGAACAGTACCTTCGATGCTACGTGGACCACTTACAAGACAACTGGTACGAATTACTTCCACTTGCCGAATTTGTATACAACAACACCCTAAATGCGTCTATAGGGGCCTCCCCCTTCTTCATTACTTATGGATTTCAGCCCCGCATCTGCACCCCTGACGTAGCCTTGCCTCAGATTCCTGCCGCGGGTGCCTTGCTAACCCAGATCCGACAAGCACAGGCAGCCGCCATGATGTTCCTCCAAAAGGCTCAACAGCGTTACAAGGTCTCCGCTGACCGTCATCGTCTCCAGGCCCCTTCCTTCCAGGTGGGTGACCTCGTGTGGGTAGATCGGCGCCACCCCTCGAGTAGGCCATCCCCCAAACTTGATTATCGTTTTATGGGGCCATTCCCGATTAAGCGAAAAATAAATGATGTGGCCTACACCGTAACCTTACCAGCCCACTACCACATTCACCCCACCTTCCACGTGTCCTTGCTTAAACCAGCAGGGAACCGACGCCCCCCTCCAGAACCGGTGCCCGTGCAGGGGTTGGAACACCCCGAATGCGAAGTACAGGCCATCCTAGATGTACGCCACCGTCGAGGTCACTTGCAGTACCTAGTCCAATGGAAGGGGTATGATTCTTCAGAGAACTCCTGGGAGCCAGTCACCAACATTCATGCTCTGCTGCTGCTGCGCCGCTTCCATGCCCTACACCCCGCCACACAGCGGCCCCCTCCCCGGTACCTGGCTGGATGGGGGGGTGCTGTCAGGCCCTGGGGCCTGAGGAGATGGGGATTGTTCTGACAACAGGGCCGAGGGGGCACCCGCCGGTCCCAACATCAACAGGGGACCCGGCGGTAAGAGCGACGGAGCCCGGCCCAACGGGCTACCAACCGCGCCACCCCAACCAGTGAACCCCCCCCCATGTACCAACAAACGCAGAGCATCCCAGGGCCACGCCCCCGACAACACCGCCAAACCATGCTGGGAAATCGCCGGAGCCAGCCACGCCCCCGCCTAGCGTGCGTGGCATGGCCACGCCCCTGCAAGCCCCGCTATGTCGCTCCATGAGTCTACAGCGTCAGACGCAGGCACAGCCTTCATAAGGAGAGCACAGGCAATTCTTCCTCGCTGGTGATCAGAGCCTTAGCCTTGAGAGACCGGCCCTTGTGTGCATTGCGACCTGGGTGTTTTCCCCCGACTTGAGAACGAGAGAGAGAGAGAGAGTGAGTGAGCATGAGAGTGTGAGCGAGTGAGAGCCCCGTGGATACAAGTAAGTGTTTGCTACCTTCCCCTTTGACTTCACGTGGTGTCCTGGGAACTCTGCTGTGCAAGGAGTCCTCCATTCTAGTCCTTTCCCCCCCCCCTTGCGGGGGTGCCCGACACGGGTGAACCCCACGCTCCTAGCCACCCCTACCCGGTCCCTGGGTACCGTGTGTGTGATCCCCGTGTTCAAGGGGCCTTCCCCGGTTGGGAAGCGGCTGAGCCTATATCCCTGTGATGAGCTTGGTAGGGAGCGCCTGAGTGCCTCCAAACTACCGCATAAGACCCTGAGGGAACCTTTTTCCGGCAGCTCCGCTTCCTCTCCCTGGGGGGGACGCTCGACCACAGCCAAGAGAACCTCCCTGCCTTCCCATTTCCTCCCCTACCCTCGTGGGGCACGTGGCCTGCCCCCCGTGGGCCCCACAGAGCTAAGTGTTGCCCATTTTTAAAAAAATTCACTGTAGTACTACAACACTGGGTTGTATGAGACCTGTTGAACATATATATTGTAAGAGGCCTGTTGCTATCTTTGCTGGAGGGATGAAATGCAGAATCTCTGGGTGTGTTAGCTGAAATGTGTGTTGCTAAGGGGCAAGGTACATCTTAAAGCATGACTTCCAACAGTTGGCATCTGCTGAATCTGAATTCCATGTGTGTTTGCATTATGTACAACAGTCAAGAGTTAGGGTTTTTTAAGATATTTTTTTTCTTTTCTTCACAGGCTGATGAAGATCCTATCATGGGATTCCACCAGATATTTCTATTAAAGAACATCAATGATGCCTGGGTTTGCACCAATGACATGTTCAGGCTTGCACTGCACAATTTTGGCTGAGCTGGCATCCTCAAGGCACCTGTGTTTTTCTCCTCTTCTTTTACTGATATTCACACTCTCAGAACATTCCAAATATCATACACAAACCTGCAACACCACGGCAAGTGAGCAAGCAAGACCTGTGACCTGCCCTTCTGCCACGTTTATGTTGTCACTAGATGAGTTCCTTGTGCATGATGTTTGGAAGTTAGACTTAACTGCTTTTGACAAGAGAAATTTGTGTTGTACCAGCATGCCTCAGAAAGCATTCATAATGCAAAAGGTGGTCTCTTTATGTACTGACAAGTTGCTCTAATAACCCAAAGAAACAAAAGGAAAGAACAGCAGCCTGTACAACCCAGAAATTGATTTGTTCAGATGTTTCAGTGCTACATTAAACAATAAACCATGAGATTTTCTTTAACAGTTTAAATTGTTTTAATGAGTTGAATGTTGAATACATAACCATCAAGTCTTAGCTCTCTATCTCCTCAGCCTGAATACCTGCCTGGGCAAAATTTTGCATACCAAAAACCTTCATAGCCCTTCATATTACCTGTGCACTTTCCTACACACCTTATTGCTGAAGGCTTAGGCTAAACATATTTTGGAAAGACAAAGATCTCTTCCCTCCAAACAGATGCTTGTAAACCCCATTGATGTGTCCATCCGATAATTTGACTGAGCAGTAAGCTTTCACTTCAGTTGCTTACGCTGAAACAGATCAAAGACAAGACGTGTAAAGTGACAATCCTGACGACATGTATTGGTTACAGGTCTGTCAAACACTTACTGTGGCATTGGACATCACTGGGTCCTCTGTGCTAAACTTGTCTACTGTATTTTTCCTGTATATTTGAACACTGAGTTAATACTGCTTCCAGCTTTCTGAATTATCTAGAGAATTTTGTCTCTGCATGGTCTTTGTTTCAAAATAGATTTAATTCCAGTGTTCTGTCCAAATTACTGCTCTGATAACTATATTCAGCCTATTAAAGCTTCTCCTGTTAGAATAGGTTATGGCTACAAATACTTCTCTGGTGGTTCTGTTGCTACTTAAAAGCTGCCTCATTGCCCTTCCCTACCCTTCCAAAGTGGCAGCATGTCAGTGTGCTAACAATTTCTATATTCAAGTATTTATATTCTCAAATAAGAGAATTTTTTTCACTCAGCGCATGATTAACTTGTGGAACTTACTGCCAGAGAAAATGGTCATGACCGGTAGTGTAGCTAGTTTTAAAAAGGGATTGGATAAATTATTGGAGGATAGGTCCACTAATGGCTATTAGCCAAGTAGGTTTTGGGAATGTAACCTCTTACTGTTCGGGGGCTGGAACAACAGGGAATGGATTGCCCATTGTAACCTGTTGGGAACTTCTCCCAAGAGAGATTGGCCACTGTCGGAGACAGGATGCTAGGCAGGCTCGATGGACCATTGGTCTGATCCAGTACGGCACTTCTTATTTTCTTAAGTGATCTAAAATCTTTCCAGGTAAAACAAGATTACAAAATACACTGCATAGCTAACTTGTCTCTTGGGACCCAGATCTTAAATGCTCAGCACCCACAAAGACCAGACTTTCAAAAGTGCCCAGATCCAAGGAGCTTCCAGTGTGGTACTTATGGGCTGATTTTAATAGGCGCCGAGGATGGAAAATCTGGATTCTCATTCTAGTGCCTAAATCAGGGGTGGGGAACCCCTTCCCTCCTGGGGGCCACTTAAATTAGTACATGCTCTGAGGGCCTCATAGAAGTTGTGGGCAGGAGTGTGCAAGGCGTGCACATAAGAAAAGGAGGATTCAGATCATGAATCTGTACCATGGATCTGTCTCCTATCTTTCCGTGCATGACCTGACCTCTGCTCCTTACCCTGAACTCAGTTTTCCTGTGCTTAGGGATAGGATGGGGGATGTGTTTTGGCCCCCAGGCCTGAGGTTCCTCACCCCTGGCCTAAATGGATGCTAAGCAGTTATGAAATCTCTGGCCTTATGACTCTGTAGAAAAGACATGCTAATCTGTGCTTTAGTGGCAAGGCCACATCAGACAGGGCAGGTCCAATCCCCACCTGCCAGAGAGAGGGTGAACACAGGCACCACACTTTGAGCTGGTGGGGAGAGGAGGCTGCATGAGCAATGCCCCCGCTGCTGTCGCCATCCCCTGCATGGCACAGGTTGGCTGAGGCGCTGGCCACATGGCGCTGGATTCCTTCTGTGGTTCAGGATCATGCCCACTGCCACTAGACAGCTGATGGGGAGAAAGGGGGTGCTCTTCCTGCCTGCTAAACAGCTGATTGGGGGAGGTGGGTTCTGGAGGAGTGCCTGCACTCCCCCTATCAGCTGTTCGGCAGCTGGGGAGAGCATGCTCTTCTGACCCGTTCTTCAGACCTCGCATCTCAGCAGGGCTGCATGGGTTGCCCAGACCAGAGGCAGTCTGTTATCCCACATTGGGCAACCTTGGTCTGGGTTGGGAAAACACGCAATGTGTCACCAGCCTTCTCCAATGGATGCATCGCGTAGCAGCCAGCTACTTGCCCCCCGGGTGGAGCTGAGTGAATATCTGGCAGCCGCCAACCATACTATCACCTACATCGCGTAAGCTTGCCCAGTATGGGGTAACACTGCCCAAAGTGGGATAACATCTCATGTGGCCTTACCCTTAGTCCCTGAGCACTCAATATAGCTATTAACTGAAATGCAAAAAACTAGCAGTACATTATAGTTCAACTTCCTATTACTGCTTTTCTTATAGAAGCAGCTTTAATTTCTTAATAGGAAGATAAGTCCTTTTGCAAGAAGGGGGTCATTCATCAGAGCTAGAAGCTACTACCTTTTTAAAGGGAAGTACGTATCCCCATTCAGTTAGAGAGCTATGTGAACTTTCAGCTTACAGCCCTTCAGTCCGTTCAAGATTTGATGAGAAGGGAAGAGGCTTTTACAGATTTGAATCCTGAATCTAATCCATTCTGCAGAAAGGTTTGATTAACAGCCCCATGTGGTCCTTCTCTCCACACCCAACTCAACAGCAAAAAGCAGGTGAACTGCTTGTAGTACTCTCAGCCATAAAGGGTTTTATTCTGAAAAATTCAGACACCTATGACCACATGGGAGCCCTCTGACATTCAGAGCCTCTTTCAACTGCATCCCAAAGTTTCTTGTCTGCTTAACTCTTCACATAAACTTCTTCGGGTTCTCCATCTACACTATAGTTCCTCATGCCCCAACCAGAAAAGAAACAAGTGCCAATTATACTTCCAGATAAATCAGTAATGCATAAAAAACCTTGAGGAACCACAGCACCTTATCCAAGCCCTTGATGAGTAGATGCACCTGCTGTCTGTTACTGCTTCAGCACAAGGGCTGTTTTAAAGAAGCCATATTTTCCAACTCAAACTGCTGCATAGAAGGTCTTATGCTAGAATCCATGTCTTGTAGCGTGTGTTTGTCTGGAAACTGGATAAAGAAGTTGAATTTAGAGAACTTTCTACAGGCAGAGTCAGATGGGGGAGGGGCAGAGGGAAGCACTTTCCTTATTTCCTCTAGCTAGGGAGAAGGGTGCCTCCTAAACTCAAAGGACCATGTGACCATTCCATGGTACCATGCTTAGATGAGTTGGAACACTGTATTGGCCTTAATAGTATCAGTGCTAATAGCCATATGAAAAAGATGCCTTACAAAAATTATTTGATTCTTGCAGACTACCCATCCCAGTCCTAAGGAACATTACTTGTTGCTAGAAGATTTGGGAGAGGAATGCATTTTTGTTGTTGTTAAAAGGAGAGTGACTGGTTTCTGTTTGCGCTAAATGACTTTTGAACTTCAGCCACCAACCCTAGCACAACTGGCTCGGTATTAAGAGCTCTTTTGATATGTTTGACCTGTCGTCGTATAGTAGATCGTGCTGGAGCCTCCTGTGGGAATAGACTGGAAGGCTGTTCAGCTACTTATTATAGAAAAAGGGTGGATACTTTTCTCCATCTTCCATCCTGTCAGGTTTCCCAGTGTGAGCATGTTTAGTCTCAAGATTTCCCACTCCACAAGATGGAAAATGGATTCTGCACTAAGAGCTTTATTCACTGGAAGATGGAGGGTTCCAGTTATTGAATGATCCAGGTGTTTACACAATGCTTTTGGAGGAAATCTACATATGTGCTTGGGGAGGGAAACATTTTTGTATACTTGAGGATACTTTACAGTAGCTTTGCAGAAAAACTGATGAAGTCATATAGTGTATGATTATATGCTCCAATATAAGCTGTTGTACAATGATGGCTTGTTTTGATTGTACCTGTGACAAACCTGTTAATAAAAAATTCTTTACTAAATGTTACTGCTTGAGGCCAAGCTTAGAAACTTCAAAATAAACTATGGCCGAGATCCAAAACTGGAAAAGAGTGAAAAGAGCTGAACATTGGACTTCAATCAAGCATTCCTGATGTTGAAATTCCTTCAATATGCAACACATTGGAAAGTACCAGGCTACAGCCAGAGGATGGACCTCCTCTCCCAGACCACCACAGCCTTGGGGAAAGTTCTCAGTTATGTAGCAAGTTAGTTTCATGTGGGTAGGGTGCTTTGACTGTTCTTTGAGTTGAACTGTAGGCTCCTTTCCTAGATCTATCAATCTACAGTATTTGTCCCCCATTTGCCATAATGCCTTGGTAAAGCTATTAGCCCCATTTTGCAGAATGAGACATGAGGCCCAGATTGCAGCCCTGAACCCACTGCAGTCAAAGCTCCATTGACATTATTGCATGAGGATTGCACTCCCTTAGAAACTCAGTGAATTGCTTGGGGTCATGTGGGAATTTTTGAGAGTCCCTGGCATCTTTATTGCTGCACTGTCTTTTACTTTTGGTTGACACCTTAGTGCCTGAAGTTCTTGAAATAACTTATTTTACTGACTACGCTGATGCGACACTTCCTCTTGAATTGTATTTTCAGTTATTGCTTCTGCTGTGTGTTTTCAAACTGCATTATTGTTCTGTGAGCATTCTCATTCCATTAGTTCTTCATAAAGGAAGGCTAAGAGCCTTCCACCTACCAAGGATTGCCACCTGCCAGATAATTATGTATGCGGTTTTTTACCACACTAAAAACAGTAATGCTATTGGTTATTTCTAAAATAGCCTTGTTTGGGGATTAATTTTATTGGAATGGGAGTTTACTAGGAAAGGTTTTAACCAATGTGCGCTTTAATTTGGCTGAAGAAAGCACCCAACTAAGGACATGCATGGGCTTTGTCTGAGGTAGAACAAAGGAAATTCTTACTTCTAGATTTAAGAACATAAGAATGTAAGAAGTGCCATAGTGGGTCAGACCAATGGTCCATCTAGCTCAGCATCCTGTCTCCGACAGTGGCCAATCATGGTGGCTTGGGAGAAGCACCCAACAGGTCACAATGGGGGAATCCATTCCCTGTTTTCCCCCAGCTCCGGTCATGTTCCCTGATCCTGTCTGACTAATAGCTGCTAATGAACCTATCTTCCAGAAACTTGTCCAAACCTCTCTTAAACTCAGCTATAATACTGGCCCTCACCACAGCCTCTGGCAGTAGATTCCACAACCCAATTATATGCTGAGTGAAAAAATATTTGTTTTAAACTTGCCACCCATGAGTTTCATGGAGTGTCCCCTAGTAGTTGGAGCTTCGCCTGCCTCTGGGGTCCTGCACATGGAACAGGCAGCACTTCCGCGAAGGCTACCCTTGAGGTTCTGGACTTGAGTCTACTACCTAGAAGCCTAAATTTGGCCTCTAGAACCTCCGTCCTACATCTATCTATGTCATTGGTACCAGCATGGACCACAACAACAGGTTCCTCCCCAGCACTGTCAAGGATTCTATGGGTTGTGTAAGGTCTGCTACCTTTGCACCAGGCGGGCAAGTTACCATGTGGTTCTCACGGCCACCAGCAACCCAGCTATCTATATTCCTAATAATTGAATCCCCAACTACCACAGCTGTCCTATTCCTACCCTTTTGGGCACACACCCCATGAGAAATATCCTCGGTGCGAGAGGATAACACATCACCAAGAAGACACGTCCCACCTACAGGATTGCTTCCTGTCATTTCACATTTGTGCTCTCCTCCCTGGAGACCTCGCCCCTCCAAAGCAGCACAGGGCCTGCCAGAGTGGAGGGGGGGCCCCAGTTGTTCTATGTTCCTGAAAGACTTCTCTATATACCTCTGTCTGCCTCAGCTCCTTCAACTCTGCCACTCTAGCTGCCAGAGACCGTACATGTTCTCTGAGAGCCAGGAGCTCTTTGCACTGGGTGCACACATATGACCTGTCCCCAACAGGTAGATAATCATACATGTGGCATGCAGAGGCCACTGTTGGGTACTATTAAGTGTCTCCATATAGAGGGGAAATATTTCCCCATAGAACTATTCAATCTAAACTGAATACTTTCTCCTTTGTGAGAGTGGGTCAGACTCATTATTCAGTCCACAAAATAAATTTCAGGTCAGACTCTCCTGTGTGGCAGGGAAAAAACCACACACTTGCAAGTTCATTCTCAAAACTTCTCTGGATCTTAGTGTTTGTGTTCTCTATGCCTCTGCAGTCTCAAGTGTCTGTATCCAAACCTAGAAAGAAATGGAAGTGTAGCATTGTAACAGGGACATGTTAGCGTTGGCATGAAAGGTGCAGATGCTCTGGCTACTAGAAGACTGCACCACAGCAGGGGTTAAAGAGAAGGGCATATGCTGGTGCCGTCAGGGACAGTGCCCAGCCCCAGCAGCTACAGAGTGGCAAGTTGCTGGCTCTTTAAGGGACAAGAGCAGAAGCTCTGAGGCAGCTGTGACCAGTGCAGCCCACCAAGCTGGAGTTATATAAGAGCAGCTGTGCAGGTCAGAGAGAGAGATGACCAGGGAGAGGCAGGAGCCAGGAAGGGCTCTACTTTACAAGGGCTGAGCTAGCCCCACATCCAGGAGCTGCTCCTGGGAGATACCTAGTTCTAGGAGGGACTGTGCCAGAGTGGGAGGGGGGGTGAGGATGGCATAGTAAATAGGTGCCCTGAGACTATATGTGATGTAGACTATAACTGTTGGAGACAAGTGGAACACTATAAATAAAGGCAATAGAGGAAAGATCCTGCATAGGCCTGGGTTACTGGAGTCTGGATCCTGTCAGGCCCCATGGTGCCTGGCCCTCTTACAGGCATATTTGACATGGTTCCAAGGATTGTTTTATCTGAAACGATCTGAAACAAGCTTGTGGATTTGGAATTGCCAAACACCTGCAGGACAGTTACTCTTCTCTTTGTTTTGTTTTCCATAATAAATGCTTGGTGCTTGTCAAGGACAAGAGATTAAAAGTGATGGCACATTTGGAATAGGGGAAGGTCCTCTACCTTCACTTAAGTAAACAGAACTCTGTAGTATGGTCTAGCGTTTAGGTTTCCTATTCCTCCAACTTTCTTCTGAGAAAACTGCATGAATCATGACCAGGGACCCATGTTCACTGCATTTTTCCTATTGTTGCCAATGGGGGGAAATGCAGTGAACACAGATCCCTCATCATGACTATTTGTATCTTTTGATGTTCCTAGGGAAAGAGACCGTGCCTTTGGCTCTGCTCTCCAAACAGAGCAGGGATTGGACTGGATGATGAAATACTCTGGAGGAACTAGATGAAGAAATCTCAGTTATGGGTTAGTTATTGGCAAATAGTTTTGAGAATTCTTTAAAGAAAGAAGTCCCAGAAGGCTAGAGAAGAGCAAACACAGTGTGTACTGTAAAAAGGAGGACACAATCTGATTTCATTTCAACAGTAGAGGAGTTAGAACAAATTATAAACCTAATTCTAAGCACCTTGAGAATAATGGGGTGATTAGCAGCCAGCATTTTATTTCTGTTTTTATCCTGCCCTTCCCTCAAAGGCTCAGGGTGGCTTACAAAATAAGATATATTAACATAAAGCATATAGACACACATACAAAAAACATAAAAACAACCTCCCCCCGGAAACCACAATATAAACTCCCACTGTTGCCTCCAAACACTCCACCGTCCCCCACAACCCTACCACAAACCAGAAGCTTTCTCAAAAAACGTTTTACACCACCTCTGTAAGATGCTTGTGCTCGGGCTCAAGCGAACCTCTTGGGGAAGAGAGTTCCACAAAATTGGGGCAGTAATCGAGAATGTCCTCCTGCAGGCTCCCATCCCATGGACAAGGGTAACAGATGAAATCTGCAAGAGTGCGCTCCCATCCCACGGTAGGGACCGCAATGGGACATGATAGGACAGGCAGTCTTCAGATATATGGGACATAGACCTTCTAGGACTTTAAAAGTCAAACCCAACACCTTGAATTGCGCCCGGAAAGCTATAGGGAGCCAGTGCAGACTACAGAGCACAGGTGTAATATGCTCCCGGTGACTCATCCCCAAAAGGAGCCGAGGCACTGCATTCTGTACCAGCTGCAGCTTCCGAACAGTTATCAAGGGCAGTCCCATGTAGAGCACATTGCAGTAATCTAGCCTTGACGTGATGAAAGCATGGAAGACAGTGGCCAAATCCAGTGGACGGATTTGTTAGGGCAATCATGCCAAGCTGACCTTGCTTCCTCCTTTGACAGGCCAATTGGTTTAATCACAAACAAATATTTTAAGGTTGGAAGGGATCTCAAGGGCCATCTAGTCCAGTCCTCTGCTCCATGGCAGGATCTCCCTGTCCACAGCATCACTAACCGCTACTTCTCTAGACGGGATTTGAAAATCTTCAAGGATGGAGATTCTGCAACCTCCTTTGGCTGCTTATTCAGTTCTCACAGTTAGGAAGTTTCCCCTAATATTTAACCAAAATCTACATTGCTGTAATTTTGGCTCATTCCTTCTTGTTCTACCTTCTGTGACAGTGGTGAACAAATATTCACCATCTTCTTTGTGTCATTGTTTTTAGATACTTGAAAACTGCTATCATGTCCCCCTGCCCTCCACGTAGTCCTCTTTACTCGAGGCTGAACATACCCAATATCGCTTATCCTCCAGCTCCTTTATCATCTTAGTTGCCCTCATCTGAACATTCTCCAGTTTGTATACATCCTCCTTGAAATGTGGTGCCCCAAACTGGACACAGTACTCTAGATGAAGTATTGCCAGTGCCAAGTGAAGCAGCAGCACCACCACAGTGATCTTGGATATTAATAATGCATCCCAAAATGGCATTTGCATTCATTACTGATTCACATTCAATTTATAATTCACTGTGATCCCAGATCTTTTTCTCCAGTGCTGCTGCCTAGCCAGTTATACTCCACCGGCAGGGACCACGTCTATTTCTATGTTCTGTACAGCGCCATGCACATGGCTAGCGCTATATAAATGTTTATAATAATAATAATTAATAATGGCTCCCAACATTCTCACAACTCAAATAATAGACCATGTGATGGTCTCGAGCTCCTCTAGTATAAAAAACACTCTTCCCCCTCAGATGACAGTTCCTTCCAACCCTTTCTACAAATATAAGAAAATTCCATGCAGGGCTGGAAGGGGGGGTGTTGTGAGACTGATAGGAGCCATCTCGAAGAACTTTGTTTATTAGGCAGGAACCTTCTGTTCTTTGAGTGGCCTCTCACAAACCATTTTTTTTACACGGCTCCATCGGGTGGGGGGTTCATGGACGTGCCAGTGCATGGGCAGGGCGTACACACGACCGCGCATGCATCCCCACTTACTCCCCACTCATCTGCACCCATGGAGTAACTACTGTTTTCCCCGGTTGCTCTGTGCGTGGGGATGAGCGGGGGGTGGGGGATGCATGTTAGGTGGGCGCGTGCATGCACCCCCACTCACCGTGGACATGTGCACCACATTGTTCACACGGGACTCCCCTACCCATGAACACGCAGAAATGTGTGTGTTCATGGCTGGGAGAGGCCCGTGTAAAAAGGGCCACATTCTCACAATGGTCTTACTTATACTATCTTAGGTAGGAATTTAGAATGTAAAGCAATATCTATTCTATCTTGGAAAATCTGCAAATATGGTTCTGAGATTATTATGGCTGCTATTTCACTAACTCTTCTTAATTAAATTATTGCTCACAAGAATACTGTCTTTAAACCCCCACCCCATAACCAGTTCATTTGCGTCCCCCATATTCACACTGCCCCAGGGGTGCAAATGAAATGGTTACGGGTAGGGGGCAGTGTGAACTGATTATATGAGGGCAGGGGCACAAATGAACTGGTTATATATTTTTATTTATTTATTTATTTAAAATTTATATCCCGCCCCTCCTGCCCTATATATATATAGTCTCTTTTCATGGCATAATGCATTTAATAGGCTGGCTGCATTTTGGGTGTCATGTGTGTTTGCTAGCAGCACCTCTGGACCGGTCGCACCGTATGCATGCACAAGGCACAGGCGGCAGCAAGAAGCAACATGCCGTGGAGGCCAGGCTGGCTAAGCTCACCCTCCTACCCCAGTATGGCAGCGGACGCAGTCAGTCTTTCTGTGCCTACCTCACTGGCTGCCCCTGCAGTTGAACCACTCCTGGGGGGTGGTGGTAGACACTCGTCTGGGAAGGTGAGGGAAGCATTGGGAGGCCATGCTTGTCTATGATCGCTCAACTGAGTCCAAGGCAATACAGCCAAGGGGTGCCAAACCAGGAGGGGGCGGTGGGCAGGCTGCTTAGAGGGATGGAGAATGGGAATCCTGTGAATGGGAGGGATGGAGAATTGGAAGCCTGTGGGGGCCCAAAATGTGGGCCCCCAGTTGCCCTGCCCACTCCCCACAGGCCCCGCCAGGCATTGCGCCTCCCCCCAGCCCCCTCTGCCAGGCCTCATGCCCCCCCCAAGGTTCTTCTACTCTGACAGACTCTTAGTCTTACTGGAAGATGGGTCCCTCCGGCTCCGACCTCTCTTCGCTGCCACCATGCCACTGCTGCTCCTTTCCTCCACTCAGCCTCTGCTGCTCCTGAGTCCTGACTACCGCCGCCTCGTTCTGCTCCAGGTCCCAGGATGTCCCATGCCACCACTGCCACCTCTGGTTCCCATGCTGCTGCCTCTCCTCTCTGGCTCAGGTCCCATGCCGCTGCCACCTCCTCTGCACCAGGTCCCACCACCGACTCTGCCATTCCCACGCTGCCTCAGGCTCTGGCCTCTGCCAGGGTCCCAACGGGACAACTTCACGTCACCACTCCCGGATCTCCCCCACCAACTCCATGCTGCCGCCTACTGCTGCTTGCCTCCCACCTCTGCTCGACCGCTCTGGTCCCTGACTCCCACCACCGCTGAGTCTGCCACCTGCTGCTGGCCTGCTCCACATGGTGGTTTTCCCTGCGTGGTGCCAGCCTGCCAAGAAGTTGCTTTATGCAATTTCCTGTAAGGAGGAATAGGAGGAGGGGCCAGGCAGATCACATGGGTCCTGAAGGCCGACCGGACGGAAGGAAAAGCAGGTAGGCAGGCATTGTGGCCAGGTGGGGGTGGGCCCTGCAGGCCGCGGTGCAGTCAATCCATGCCCCCCCCAAAACAGGCTGACTCCAAGGAGGCCCCACAGGCAGGCCAGCCAGCCAGGGTAGTGGACAGGGCCCCACGCGCTGCTCTGCCCCCTGGTCCCCACCCACCCACCCAAAATATATTTTTTAATCCAATGCCCCCCCAAGCATGGGGCCCAAGGCGGCCGCCCCACGATAAGGCCGGCCCTGGGGGTGCTTTTCATGTGGGGGAGGCAAGGGATCTAGGACAGGGTGCTTTGGGTGTCGGGGGCAAGGGAGCACGGGCAGGGAGGATACTTCGGGTGTGGGGGGCAAGGGAGTGAGGGTGGGGGGCACTCAGTGTGGAGGAGGCAACCAAGCGAGTGGGGAGCAAGGGAGCTGGGGCAGGGGAAGCACTTTTGGTGCATGTGGGAAGGGAGCAATGGCATGGGGGTGCTTTGGGTGTGTGGGAGGTAAGGGAGTGAGGGCAGGGGCACTTTGTGGGGGCAATGGGGGGCAAGGGAGTGAGGGTGGGGACGTTTTGGTGTGGGGGAGGCAAGGGAATGAGGTCAGGGGGCAGTTTTGGTGAGGGGGAGGCAAGGAAGCTAGGACCGCTTTGGGTGTGGGGGACAAGGGAGCAGGGGCAGGGGTACTTTGGTGGGGGGGCAAGTGAATGAGGGCAGGGAGGTGCTTTGAGTGTGTGGAGGGAAGGGAGGAAAGATGGGATGCTTTGGATGTGAGGAAGGTGCAAGGAGTAACTGGCAGCGTCACTAGGCAATAGCAATCATAATATGATCAAATTTGACATCATTTCTGGAGGA
>QEPC01005877.1:1701143-1728045 GCA_003113815.1 Sphenodon punctatus
CAAGTACACATTCCCAATTGCTGCTTTCTTGTTCTGTCAGGGAGGCTGAAGCTGGAACTAAGGCATTAACTAGCCTCATTTTCTGGAATGGAGTTGCTGTAAGAGTGACAGCTTCCAAAGCAGACAAATGAGATTCAAGCCACATAGGAATTTCTTTAATATCTTTTGGAGTAAGTCCAGTAACAGCTTTTATATTAGTTATGTTTAAACCAGAGATTTCAGCTGGGTGTATACCTGGTACATTAGGTTGCCTCCCAGGAAGATCCCTTGCATATTCTCTCAGATTTAAATATTCTCTTCTCAAGAGAGTATATTCTTGCTCCCATTGGGCTGGAGTTAAATTTTGCAATTCCTCAGTAGTGGCTGGAGTGTAATTAAACCCAGTTCCAGAAAAATAGTCAGCATTGCTCACAGAAATGGGACCATGTCTCCTTATACTCCTAGTAATTTCAACAATTCTCCCTGTCATCAGGTTCAATTCTTGCATATTGATTGGCAACACAGGCATTGTCAATGGATCAAAAGCTACATCTCTTAGTCTCATAGTAGTTATTACTGCATCATCTGCTTCAAAAAAGACAATAAAAAAATCTATAGCCTAATCCCCATTCTCCACTTCTAATCTTCAAGCAATAGTTTTCTCTCTCTCTGATGGTCACATTTTGCAAACTAGCAAGCCATAGTCCATAAGGCACTTGCTTCAATTGGATAGCCATCACAAGAATGCACACAAATCTTTTTCTTTAGTTGAGCTCAACAAACTTGAATTTATCAAGAGGATAAAAATAGCTGATGGTTTGGTGAACACCCGGTGTACTTAAATATATTCTTTAAGTCTCAAGCCCCATGTTGGGCACCAATTGTCACATTGGGTTACTCTTTTTATAAAAAGGAAAGAAGGCTAAGTTTTCCAGCTGAACTAATCATACTGGATTGGGCCTTTTTCTCCTAATTGTATAAAATGTGTTTTACACTTTACTTTCAGGCCAAGCTAGCAAAGCAAGAATTGTAAAATGACAATATATTTATAAATAAATGGAACATGAGACTTTAGAATATATTTAAAAAATAAGCGTAGTTTACTTAAATATAAATAGAGAATATCAGTAGTTTACATAGAATAACATGAATAGCCAATCAAAATTACATGATCTTAAAACATCTCTATTTTAAGAAAAAAGCTTCTAAAAGCTTAACATATGCGCAATTCATTGGCTCAAAGATATTAAGAGTAATACATTACATTCTTCCCAGCTCTTCCCTTTGTCTGCCAAGATGTTTGTGAGAAAGAAACTTCAACACGAGGTGTGGAATCTCAGTCTGAAAAAAGTCAGGCTGTGTCTCTCTTCTTAAACTTGCCTGCTAGGAGGCTCACATTTCCTGAGAACTGACGATGCTGACATCAGTTTAGCAAGGAAATACACTGGATTCTAATTGGCTCTCTTAATTCTGAACAAGTAAAGTTTTTAAATTTCCTTCAAGGTTTAAATAGAAACCTTATATTTTTATCAAAGATAATTGTCAGATTACAGAGAGAATAACCAAAGCTTCAAGGTTATTTCAACCATTCATTAAATATATATGTTAGCTAGAAAAACGTAACTTAAAGACTCCTTCTTAGTTTGGAGATGTTTATGGCCTGATCATTCATAATCTAGACACATAACTGATAAGATTCCAGACACCTCGACTGGCAAGAGGCCTTTGATCTGCCCTCTAACTCCTAGCCATTTGACTGTTTCCTTGGATACGGTAAAAGTTCATTTGGGAAGTTTAGAAAAAACTCCTATTGGAATGTAGACTAAGGGGGCCCAATCTGAACCTAGCTAATCACAAAAGCTGATTTTAAAAATCAATGCTGCAAAACACAAATCCAATACTTTGAAACAAAAAGTTAACATGAAGAAACTCAAAATTAATACATTAGAAACACAGATGGCCAAAAATATACGCTTATAATAGGAAATACATGACAAACCCCCCCCTCTCATATTTGTACTTATTCCACCAGGGAAGTCACCTCATTGATTGCAAACTTCTGTGGAGTCCCCATCCAGGACATTTTGTCATGTATTTCCTATTATAAGCATATATTTTTGGCCATCTGTGTTCCTAATGTATTAATTTTGAGTTTTTATATGTTAACTTTTTGTTTCAAAGTATTGGATTTGTGTTTTGCAGTATTGATTCCTAAAATCAACTTCTGTGATTAGCTTAGCTCAGGCTGAAGTTTCCTCAGCTACATTCCAATGAGCTTTTTTCTAAACTTCCCAAATGAACTTTCACCGTATCCAAGGAAACAGTCAAATGGCTAGGAGTTAGAGGCAATAAAGAGGCCTTCTCCTAGCCTAGGTGTCTGAAATCTTATCTGTTATGTGTCTAGTTGATGAATGATCAGGCCATAAAATATCTCCAGACTGAGAAAGAAAGATTTAAGTTAGTTTTTTCTAGCTAACATATCTATTTAATTAATGGATGAAATAACCTTTAAGTTCTGGTTATTCTCTCTGTAATCTGACAATGATCTTTGATAAAAATATACCGTTTCTATTTAAACCTTGAAGGAAATTTTAAAAAACTTTATTTGTTCAGAATTAAGAAAGTCAATTAGAATCCAGTGTATTTCCTTATTAACTGACGTCAGTAAACACCAGCAACGTCAGTCCTCAAGAATGTGAGCCTTCTGGCAAACTGCTTAAGAAGGGAGACAAGAGCTTTTGCTCCTTAGACTGAAATTCCACACACCATGGGATTTCTTTCTCACCAACATCTTGGCAGACAAAGGGAAGAACTGGGAAGAATGTAAAGTATTACTCTTGATGTCTTTGAGCCAATGAATTGAGCATATGTTAAGCTTTTAGAAGCTTTTTTCTTAAAATAGAGATGTTTAAGATCATGTTATTGTGATTGGCTATCTATGCTATTCTACGTAAACTACTGATGTTCTCTATTTATATTTAAGTAAACTATGCTATATTTTTAATATATTCTAAAAGTCTCATGCTCCTTTATTTATAAATATATTGTCATTTTACAATACTTGCTTTGCTAGTCTGGTATCAAAGTGAAGTGTAAACTCATTTTATTTTACTTTGAAAAAGTGAAGCCCAATTTAGTATGATTAGTTCAGCTAAGCCACAAAGCTCACTTTCCATTTGTAATAAATGGGACAATTTGCAAGGCTGCCACGTGGTCCTCTGTGCATACCTTCACCAAGCACTACTCTCTAGACCTGGAGGCTACGATAGACTCTGGAGTGGGCAGAGCAGTTTTACACTCCATATTTGACTGACCTCCATGACTCCCTCCACCAGAGGTATGTCTTTTTACTCCTATTCACTCTCCCAATAGTGAAAATCATGGAGATCCTCAAAGAAGAAATAGAATTTACTTACTAGTAACTGTTCTTTGAGAGAGAGCTCCGTGTATTCTCACGACCCGCCCACTCCACCTTCCCCTCTGTCTCGGAGGTACCCTGCTGGGGCTTCCAGGGATGGGGTTGGAAGGAACTGAGGCGGCGAGAGCTCCACCCTCTTTTATAGACTCCCACTCTCACATGATCTGGAGCCCGCACTTTTCTCCGAGCGGGAGGGGGGAGGGAGGGACAGAGCCCTCACCTTGTTCTAGTTCTTTCCAGGCCACCTACTGCCTGGAAACTGCTGACAAGAGGTTTTCCGGTACCTGCAGAGCAGGAAGTGAATCCCAATAGTGAGAATACGCAAAGCTGTCTCGAAGAACAGAGTTACTGGTAAGTAACCTCTATTGTTTAAAAAGGGAGACTATGACAAAATGAGGAAACTAGTTAAAAAGAAACTAAAAAGCACAGTGGAAGCCCATATTAAATGCATTCCGCAAGTTAAAAAAGGATGCAGGAAGACCAAAAGTCTTCCACTGTGACTAAATGGGGAGGTGAAGGAGGCTATTAGAGCCAAAAATGCATCCTTTAAGAAATGGAAGGCTAGTCCCAATGAAAATAATACGAAAGAGCATAAACACTGTCAATGTACATGTAAAGTGTTAATTTACCAAAATAAAAAAGCTTTAGTCTAAAAAAAACATTAAATACACAACAGTTTTTAAAACTAAAAACTTTCCTCTTCAAAAACATCACAAAATCATTTTGACTCCAGCTTAGACTCCAAAAAGCATACATATTCATTACAATTACAATTCAAAAAACATTCAACTCCACACATTGCAACAAGACATAAATGCCAAAAAACATGGAAATTATTTCAGAATTTGAGGAGTATTTCCTATTTTATCCTCATCAACATAAATGTAATATATGCACTTCATTCCTTACCATACATACTTACTCTTGTTCATTTTTATCAATAACTATCCTTTCACATTTTTTCATTATTAAACTTTAATTTATTATCATAATTCGACAACGAACAATTTTTTCAGAGTGCATTAACTCCGTCCTTTGCATGTATACAAATTGTATACACTTTATACAGTAAACTGTTAACAATGTCAGTGTAGAGAACATTATAGAATTCATTGTACAAAATACAGTTCTGTAGAAACAGAATTAATACACTCTGAAAAAATTGTTCGTTGTCAAATTATGATAATAAATTATAGGAGTGAAAAGTCTGCAGCTTTTCATAGGAGTGAAAAGTCTGCAGCTTTTGAAAACTTGCAGACTTTTCACTTGGTATGAAAAGTTGCAGACTTTTCATAGGGAGTCAAAAGTACACAGTGAGGCCAGGGGGGGGGTAATTGACATGAAACTGACTAGAGCGTCCTCTTGTTGTCTTTCTGAGGCAAGTGGGTAATTTACATGAAACTGACCAGAGCTTAAAGTCTTTGTGATGGAACTGGCTTCTGATAAAGTTATGTGATTTTAAAAAGTAGAGTCACGTAACTTTCCTTATGCTGTGTTTTGCCAGTCAGCAGCTGCTCAACTGCACATGCGCAAGCCAGCAGAAATTATTTTTTAATCATTAATAACTTGGTTTTGGCTGCACCAATCACCATCATATTACAGAAGCAGTTGTTATTGATCTCATGCTTCTGCAATATGATTTAACTTTAAAAGTTAAATGAATTAACATTTAAACAGTCATAACATTTTATTTTCTGGATGGATCTTCTTCAAACTTTATGTGTATGATGGTTCTCACAAATTATAGCCATTGATACATTTTCAGAAATGTATCTCAAGCGGTTTCCTCAAAATCGGGGCTTCAACACTCCCCTGTTTATAATGGAGAGTGGTTGTGCATTTAACTTCCTTACAGCTACTGCTGTAAGGCAATAAGCAGGTCAAGAGAGATTTTGAAGGGAGGTTTGCTAAAGAGGCAAAAACAAGCAACAAAACTTTTTTCAAATACATCAGAAGCAAGAAGCCTTCTAAGGAGTAGAGATGTGCACCAGGGGCCCATGTCATTTTTTGTTTTTTTTATTTTTGTTATTTAAATCTGTTTTTGTTTTTATAAATATCAAATTTTCATTTTCGTTTTTGCTTTTGTTTTTGTATTCCATTGGTTTCAATGGAAAACACATTTGTGGCTGTAACATTTTTGTTTTTCATTATATTTGGATGAATAATAGAAGGATTGTACCTCCAATGGAAGGCATTAAGTGTGCCAAATTCCAAAAAGATTGGATAAAGGAATCCAATTTTATAAGCAGTTGCATTATATTATTTTGCAAAAATCTTCTTACATTCTTAGCTGTAACAGCTTTGTTTCACTATTAATGTAGATGGAACTTGGCAAGTTTATACCCCTTCCCATGTTTACCATCACCACCAGCTTTCAGAAAGGTTGGATTAAGGATCCTGGTGGTATAAGCAATTAACTTATAAATGTATGTCTGACTTTGTAGTCCAACCAGTGTACATGGCATTTTGCACAGCTGTATATCACACTTTCACGATCATCTCTGCCAAATAGCAGAAATATGTGATAAAGGGTCCCAATTTTATATGCCTGCATAGCATATGCAGAGAAGGAGCCTATGCCAGGGATTCTCTTATGTGTCACTGTGGTATAAGATCAGTATGTGATGCCAGTTGGTCAGCAGAAATGTCAACCAAATATCCTCATTCTGTGCTGTGACCATCCCAACATCTCTTCCCCCACTTGTTACTGGGAAGTCGGAAGCATCTGTTTAGGAAAGCGCCAATAGAGATTCTCTTATGTCCTCTGTCACAGTGCTGCAGGATGTGATTGTGATGATAATTGGCCAGTCTGGATGTGTAAACTATGTTTCCTGATTGCTGGGATGCTATCCCCAAAGTCCGTTATGTCCCTTCTATGTCCGCCTGAGGGCTGCTCCCTATGCCAACCCAAAGCCACAACCGATTGGTCCTATAAAGCTGGAAGCATGCAGTAATTGGCCAGTGAATGTGTCCATCAGTCTTTTAGGTTGCTCCACATGCTCCCTCCTACAGCCTCCATCCCCCTGCCATGCCAGGTGCCTACCTCTGACTGGCACTCTATGTGCTGCTATTTATCTGAATAATGGTCTTCAAGGGGACAACAACAATTGCTTATAAAATTGGGTCCCTTTATCAAATTGTCCTATAGCTTGGCAGAGATGACAGGAAAGGTATGTGATACATTTCTGCCAAATGTCTTGTAAACAGGATGGAATATAAAAATGTTACAGCTGGAAAAGTATTTTCAAGTTAATGTCTTATACCATCAGGACCTTTTATCCAATCTTTCTAAAGATTGTCATGTGTATTAAGCTTGTGGAGGGACATCATATTCACAGGTTTCATGCAAATTGTATGGAAGATAAAGAAATTGTAGCCATGAATGTGTATGGAGATTTTCTTAAAATCACAATATTAAATTGCTTCTAAAATCTGTTTCCTTTATCTAATCTTTTTGAAAATTGGTACACATAGTGCCCTACACTGTGGGTACAATCCCCCCAAGTGTCATCAGCATTGAATAAGAATCAAAAACGTTATATCCAGAAATACATGTTTCAGTTTTTTCCCTTTCTTTCAAAAACAAAAAGTAATTTTCATTTCTATTTTCATTATTATTATTTGTCATTTTTGTTTTTGCAATAATGATAATGAAAATGACAATTTTCATTATCATTATTGTAATAACAAAAACACCATGCACACCCCTACTAGGGAGTCAGTTAGATTAAGCCCAACAAGGGAGTAAAAGGGGCACTCAGAGAGGATAAGGACATTGCAGAGAAGCTGAATGAGTTATTTGTGTCAGTCTTCACTGCAGAGGATTTTGAGGAGGTATCCACGCCGGATCCTTGCTTTGTGGGCGAGGAATTGGAAGAGCTGTTACAAATCAATGTGATGTTGGAAGATGTTCTATGGAAAATTGACAAACTGAATACTAATAAGTCACCAGGACCAGATGGCATTCAGCACAGAGTTCTGAAGAAACTCAAATATGAAATTGCAGACCTACTGTTAGTAACTTGTAACCTGTTGCTAAAATCTGCCACAGTACCGGAGCACTGGAGGGTGGCAAATGTAACCCCAATATTTAAAAAGGGATCCAGAGGCGATCCTGGAAACTACAGCCCAGCAAGCTTGACGTCTGTGCCAGGCAAAATAGTGGAAACCATAATTAAGGATAGAATTACAGAGCATGTTGATAAACATGGTTTAATGGGGAAGAGTCAACTTAGTAAAAGTAAAGGTAAACTTACCTTTACCTTAGTAAAGGTAAAGGTAAACTTAACTTTACCTTAGTAAAGGTAAAGGTAATGGGGAAGAGTCAACTTAGTAAAGGATTTAGTAAAGGTAAGTCATGCCTCACTAACATGTTGGAATTCTTTGAGAGTGTAAATAAGCATGTGGACAAGGGAGACCCGGTGGATATAGTGTACCTGGATTTCCAGAAAGCATTTGATAAGGTCCCTCATGACAGACTCTTGAGAAAATTAAAAAGTCATGGGATAAGAGGTAGTGATCAAATCTGCAGACAACACCAAGTTACTCAAGGTAGTTAAAACACAAGCAGACTGTGATGAACTGCAACAGAATCTTATGACACTGGGTGCCTGGGCATCTAAATGGCAAATGAGATTTAATGAGGACAAGTGCAAAGTGATGCATGAAGGGAAAAATAATCCAAATGATGCATACACAATGCTGCGTACTAAGCTAGGAGTTAGTAGTTACCACTCAGGAAAAGGATTTGGGGGTGGTTGTGGACTATACAATGAAATCCACAGCGCAGTGCGCAGCAGCAGTCAAAAAAGCAAACAATGTTAGGAATTATTCGGAAGGGGATAGAGAATAAAACTGAGGATGTCATAATGCCTCTATACAAATCAATGGTGTATAGAGTATACCTCAAATATTGTGTATACCTCGAATATTGTGTGCAGTTCTGGTCGCCCCATCTCAAAAAAGACATAGCTGAACTAGAAAAGGTACAGAGAAGGGCAACGAAAATGATTAAGGGCATGGAAGGGCTCCTGTATGATGAGAGGCTTGGTACGTTGGGGTTCTTCAGTTTGGAGAAGAGACAACTGAGAGGAGATATAGTAGAGTTCTATAAAATCATGAGTGGTGTGGAACTAATAAACAGAGAACAGTTATTTACCCTCTCAGCTAGTACTAGAACTAGGGGACACTCCATGAAACTCATGGGTGGCAAGTTTAAAGCAAATAAAATAAAATATTTTTTCACTCAGCGTATAATTGGGTTGTGGAATCTACTGCAAGAAGCTGTGGTAAGGGCCAGTACTATAGTTGAGTTTAAAAGAGGTTTGGACAAGTTTATGGAAGATAGTTCCATTAGCAACTATTAGCCAGACAAGATCAGGGAACATGACTGGAGCTGGGGGAAAACAACAGCGAATGGATCCCCCATTGTGACCTGCTTTGGGTGTGGGAGAGGCAAGGGAGCTAGAATGGAGTGCTTTTGGTGTGGAGGGAAAGGGAACGAGGGCAAGGGAAAGAGGGCAGGGGGCACTTTGGGTGTGGGGGAGGCAAGAGAGTGAGTGCAGAGGGGCACTTTGGGTGTGGGGGAGTGTAGCAGGGAGCAGTCCTGTGAGGCTGCTGCCCCTTTAATCAGGGGGCTGAGGGGGTCTGCCGGTGGTCTGAGCATGCCCAAGGGGGTGGTAGAGCCAACCCCATAGCTGGGGGTCAGCCTGGGAGGGAAACAGGCTGAGAAACCCTGGATAGAGTGTGTGGGTTACTAGCCCTTTAAGGATGTGGAGAGGAAGCCTGGCCATGCCCACTCTGCCTGTATATAAGGAGAGATAAGGGAGTGAAGAGGGAGTCTCTGCTAGGGAGCTGGAGGAGCTACATCTTCCTGAAGGAGCCGGCCTGCTCTATGCTTTCTAAGATACTGAAGGTTGAAGAACCAGAGGGACCCAGGCAAGTGGGAGAGGGCAGGAGGGAGCCTCTTGCCTGGGGAAGGCTTGGTCAGAGCCTGGGGGCTTAGAGGCCTGGCTGGCTGGACTTCGGGGGTTGATGGTCTGTGTTGCTCCTGAGCCTGGAGAGACTAACCTGGGCTTGCAGGGTGGAGGTGACTGAGCCGGCAGCCCCAGGTACATTGGACACAGAGTCTAATAAAGGACTGTGGACTAATACCCTCTGGACTGTGTGTTGTGTCCAAGAAGAGGGTACCCCCTGTCCCAGGGGGTTTTTCAGCTGAGGCGGGTTGAAAGGGCTTAGCAGAGGGGTTTGCTAATTCCCCAGAGTGAGACCCCAGCACCCCTGTGTGGCCCTGGGAAGACTCCCTGCTACAGGGAAGCAAGGGAGCGAGGGCTGGGAAGCAAAGGTAGGGGGGTGCTTTCGATGGAGCAAGGGGACAAGGGAGCAAGGACAGGGGGGTGCTTTGCATTGGGGGAGGCAACGTAGGGGGAGCAGGAGGACAAGGGAATGAGGGCAAGGGGTGATTTGGGTGTGGGGGAGGCAAGGGAGGGAGGGCAGGTGTGGGGGGGCAAGGGAACGAGCGCAGGGGGGGCGCTTTGTATTTAACCAGAAACTTGGATATTCCATAGTAAAAAAACCTCTAGTTTACAAGAAGAGCAAATTCTACTCTATTGCCAATAGAGCAGGTTTCTGAGTATAAATATTTAGGGGTCATCTTTGCTCAATCTCCTCTGCTTACATATACCATCTATGGTGAATACGAGAGTGCCCAACCACCATAACTTTTGTTTTAATATGATTTTCCTCCAAGAATCCTCCTCACAAAACAAAGCAAATCTGTCCATTAAGCGCCTGAGGCTCACCTGTAAATATGATAGTAAAACTGCATCATCCGCATACAGCATTATTGATATTGAGGTACCCCCCCAGAATCTATTTATTTATTTATTTATTTTGTTTCGTTAAATTTATTGGCCATCCCCTCATGCCTACGGCATCTCGGGGCAGCTTACAAGATCATAAAAAAAATAATAATAATAAAATCAACAATAATAAAAAAACACCAAACCCACAACAATTTAAAAACTTCACTAAAATCCCCTAAAACCCATAACCCACCCCCCTACCCCACCCTCCAACCCTCCCCTCCGAAGGCCTGGGCAAACAGCCAAGTCTTGCAAACTCGTCGAAAGGCCAACAGGCCTGGGGCCAGGCGATCCTCCTCTGGGAGGGAGTTCCATAAACGCGGCCCAGCTACTGAGACCGCCCTCTCCATTGTGGCCCCCCATTTTACATGGGGGACCTCCAGAAAGGCGCCCCTGGTGGACCGAAAGAATGGCACTGAGGCGTGGCGGGCGAGGCCGTCCCCGAGATATGAGGGGCCCAGACCATGCAGGGTTTTATAGATCAATACTAACACCTTGAATCTGGCTCGGTACGCTATAGGCAGCCAGTGTAAGGAGACGGGCCACCACATTCTGCCCTAGCTGCAGCCTCTGAACAAGAAACAAGTGAAGCCCCACGTAGAGCGCATTACAGTAGTCTAGCCTCGAGGTGATGAAGGCATGGATGAGAGTGGCCAGGTCGAGACCGGAGATGTATGGCCGAAGCCTCCGTACCAGATACAGCTGGCAAAAGGTGGCTTTAGCTACCGCCTCCACGTGCCGATCCAGACGGAGGCCCGAATCCAAAACCACCCCCAGACTCCGAACCTGAAGAGCAACAGGCGGGCAAAACCCCCGCCCCCATCAGAGGTTCCAGAACCTCCCTCGCCCTTCCCACCACCATCACCTCCATCTTATTGGAATTGGGCTTCAGTCTGCTCTGCCACATCCAATCTGCCACAGCCTCCAAACATTGGGAAAGTAACGAGACAGCAGGACCTGGGTCAGTTGAAAATGAGAGGTACAGCTGAGTATCATCAGCATATTGGTGACATCGCACCCCGAACCCTCTCACTATCTCCCCCAGGGGCTACATGTACACATTAAACAATAGTGGCCCCCCATTTTACAGAATAGAACCCTGCGGAACGCCACAGGTCAAGGCCCGGGGGCTAGATGTTTCAGCCCCCAGCACCACCCGCTGGCTTCTACCCGAGAGGAATGAGCGGAACCATCCAAGGACCATCCCACCCAGACCCCCCAGTTCTCGCAGCCATCTCAACAGCAGCCCATGGTCCACGGTATCAAAAGCGGCCGAGAGATCTAGCAGGATCAAAAAGGCCGAACATCCTGCGTCCATCTCCCAGCGGAGATCATCTACCACAGCCACCAACGCCGTCTCAGTACCATAGCCGGGGTGGAACCCAGATTGAAAAGGGTCAAGGAAACCGATACTGTCCAGATGCACCTGGAGCTGCCGAGCCACTGCCCGTTCAATAACCTTCCCTAAAAAGGGAAGATTAGTCAGTCAAGGCAGCAGAGGCACCACTAATATAGATGTTGAAAAGAAGTGGGACCAATAAACAGTCCTGGCGGACCCCTTTTGTTACAGGTGTTGGGTGGGACAAGTCACCTTGAGTTCCCACTTGCACTTGCAAAGATGACCCTTGGTGCAACAGTAAAATCAGGTATAGCAACCTTTGATCAATACTTGTTGAAGATAATTTAAACCAAAGTTGTGCTCTATTTATAGAATCAAAGGCAACTCTCAGATCAATAAAGCAGAGGAACAAAGAACTTACCTGGTTTGGTGCTCACATAACTGATTAAGCACAAATATGTGATCTACCATGGCCATCCCTTTTCTGAAACCCGCTTGTTCGCAACCAATAAGGCCTGCTTCTTCAACCCATTCCTGGAGATGGCAAAGAAGATATATTGCATACAACTTGTCCACTAAACACAAAAGGCTGATAGGCCTATAATTAACAGGGATCCATGGCATCCTCTTTCTTAATTATAGGTTCCATGATACTTTTAACCCATTCAGAAGGAATTGCTCCAGTATTATTTATCTCTGTGAAGAGAACAGCTAGCACCAGGCTCCACCAAGAGCTTTAAGCACCTTCGGAGATATAAAATCTGTTCCCAGAACCTTAGTTGGTTTTAGTTGGGTAATAAGTTGACTCACTTCCTCAGGCATGACTAGGGGCCAAACAGGACAACAATCCAATGGCGATAATTCTAATTTTTGGCTGGGCAGTGGTGCCCTGAAAAGCTTCTCAAAATGAGATTCCCAAACCTCTGCAGATAGAGTGGCACTAGTCATGGGTATCACTGTATGCCTTGTTTGCCTCATAAGCTTCCAGGAAGCCTGAGCATCACTATCTTGATCCACAAGATTCAGTGTTCTCCAAGATTCGTGAAAGAAGGCCCGCTTCTTATCTTTCAATAATTGCTTATAATTTTGCTTAGCCTCCAAGTAATCAGAAAGGTTAATTGGAGACGTTGATCTTCTCAATAGATGCCCCTGCCTCCTCAGCTTAGATCTAGCAATCCTACATTCCCTGTCAAACCAGCGGTTTGAAAAATCACGCTTATAAGGCGAGGAAGTCATTTCAGAGACTAGATAAGGGCACAAGATGTGTACAATTTTCAAGGCCCCAAGTATAGGGGCCTTGAAATCATCTTTATGACTGGGAGGTGAGTAAGGGGGAAACCGAACTCAGCAAGCTAGTTATCAATTCACTTGAGGAGACCACTTAACATGGTGAACCACCGAGTCTGCAACGTGTTCTAGGGGAATATTAGCAGTGCCCTTACTCCTGGGTTTCTCAAAAGGGAAAGCCAAACTTGTCAATAAAGGGCTATGATCTGAGTCAATTGCCTCTACAATTTGACAATCATACACAAAAGGGAGGAGAATTTTGGAAACTAAGACATAATCAACTATACTACACCCCATGGGTGCCATAAAAGTAAATTCCCCCTTGGCATCCCCAAGGGGATCAAGGGGAAGCACTCAGTCCCTAGGACTCAGTCCCTAGGATCCTCCAGATCAAGACTTGCTGTTCATTGACTCTTTAACAGGGGAGGCATCTGATGAGGATGAGAAAGGTGATCCCTTCTCCAACCCTGGGTTTTGGAGCACTAGCACACAGGGGCTTCATGTGAAAGCAGCATAAGAGCTTGAACCCTGGCACAAAAGTGCACTGGGTGCAACCCTCTCCAACACCATATCCTCAGATAGCGACTTCAACACCTTCCTCAAAGAGGGGGAAATTTCATAGGAGGAACTTTCCTTAGATGAGGAGTATCAGAAAAGGCTTTCTACCTGCTGTGCTAGCAAGGATGATAACAAAAGTGGCTGAAGGCCTGAAACTTCAATTCCCCCCACAGCAGGAGAAATAGAAGGAGGTCCCCAATGCTAAGTAAAAACATATCCCGAAACAAAAGAAGCAGGATTCATTCTTGCCCCTTCCCCACCTACCCTTGAGGGGGTAATCAAATCTGTGCGGACTCACCCCTCCCACTTCTCAAAGGGGCACAGAATCCTCACTAACCTGTACCCCTTCCCCACTGACAAGGCCGACTTTTTTCTAACCCTAAGGTAGATCCTGTGTTGGCAGCTCTGGCTAGAGACTCAGTGGCTCCCCCTAATGAAGTTCTCTTTCCCAGAGACCAAACCGGGCCATCAAAGAGTTTCTGAGGAGGAACTTTGAAGCTGCATCAGCAAACAGGAGAATGATCACAGTTATTCTTCAGCAGGGCAATTATTTCCTTGTTGAAGGACTCCAGGAATCTTGAGATCTCACATAAGATCTCCTCACTTGGCACTCCTTAACAGAGCCCAGTGGCATCGGCTTACATCACGGATGCCTCTATGGATACGATGTGCTCCTCCTCGCGAATTATGGCAGCCAATGTGGCAGAGAGGAGGCACTTGTAGCTAGACTGTTGGAGGGTTGGTGCACATTCCAGGACATCACTCTCATTGGACCCATATACAGGGATAAGTTATTTGGGGTGACAATGATTAAGATGGTGGAAGAGGTGGCTGAGAAAGAGGGTTCTCCTCTCAGCCCCCAAGAGATCCTTCCATGCCTCACATTGTTGTTCTTACATCTAAGCACCCTTTCAGTGGTTGTCCCAAAGAACACAGCACAGGGATGCTTGCTACTCAAAGCCGCATTGGCAAACCTCTCACAAGCCCAACCTCTCCTTTAGAGATAGTGGGGGACAGAGGTCTGTGGGTCCAAAGCCCTAAACAACTAGGGTTTTGGATTAGACTACTGTAATGCACTCTACATGGGGCTGCCCTTGGGGATGGTCTAGAGGTTGCAGCTGGTGCAGAATACGGAGGCCCGTCTGTTAATGGGGATGGATCACTGTAAGCACATTACACCAGTGCTCCGTTTTCTGCACTGGCTGCCTATGTTCTTCCAGGCCCAATTCAAGGTGTTGGTAATGACCTACAAAGCCCTAAATGGCCTGGGTCCGGCTTACCTGCAGGACCACCTCAGGTCCTGGATTGTATTGCAGCCCCTGCGGTCGGCCGGGGATGCCTGACTCAAAGTCCCCCAGGTTTCCCCGGTGGCAATGATGGGGAGGGTGTTCTCAGTGGCCACTCCCAGGCTGTGGAATTCCCTCCTGACAGAGGCCCGCTAGGCCATGGACCTCCCCACTCCGAAGACAGTGTAAGACCTGGCTGTTCCTCTGGGCCTTTGGAGAGGGAGATGGGTAGGGTTGGTTGGTGGTGGTGGGGAGGTTTCTGCCCTTTTTGTATATTTTTAATGAATTTTAAATTGTATATTTTGTGTGGTGTTATATTTTGTAAGCCACCCCGAGCTGCTCTGTGAGCAGGATGGTGCGGGATAGAAATATAATGAAATAAATAAACGCCCTCATTATGACCACCCGACCAGCCCCTTTGGGCAGAACCTTCGGCTTGGTGGCAGGTTGGCACATTTCTCCCAGATATGGGAGAGCACCACATCAAATAGATGGTGAAATTGAGGTATTCTGTTACTTACGGGCAGGACGAGACACAGGTTTCTCCAGTCCCCAATCCCAAGAATCCTTCCAAGAAGCAGCTCATGCTGCAAGCCATAAACCATTTACACAAAATGGGGACCACAGAAACAGTCCCACTAACCCAGAAGGAAAAGGGGCTATATTTAATAATTTTTCTGGTACCCAAAAGTAATTGAGAAGCCAGAGTGCTACTGGACTTAAAATGACTCAACCGTTTTACAAGATGTGGGAGAGTCAGGATGGAGACCCTGAAATCCATATTGAGGGTGATCCCCAAGGGCGATGACTTGTCATTGGTGAACCTGCAGCTCATAGGCATCTTCTTTGCTTCTGTTTCAATGGAGTGGACTGAGAGTATTCTGCCTTGCCCTTCAGCTTGGTTGCTGCCCCATGTACCTTCACCAAAGTTCTAGTTCCCCTGGTGGCACACCTTTGCCAGCAGGGGATCCACACATATCCCTACCAGGACAACATCCTCATCCATTCGAGCAGCTTTGATCTAACAGCCACCATCAACTGTTAGATTACGGCTTTTAATAAATTTTCCAAAATGCCACCTCACCCCCTCCCACTGTCTTTAGCACCTGGGCATTACATAGACACCCTGAAGGACAGGATGACATTGTCAGGAAAGGACTGTCAGCATGGTGCATGTCCTATCATTGTGATGTCCAGTTTCCCTACATTCCCTGACTTGCCTTCTAGGTTCGTTGGTTGTGTGCATTGATAAGGTCCAATGGGTACACTATATTTGAGGCCCTTGCAGAACTTCCTTCCACCATTTCAAATGGACATCATCATGGGAACCAACAGATGACTTTCTCTCCCTCCCACGGTTGCGAATGCACTGGTGGGCAAGAAGGGTCCCCTTTGAGCTGACTGACCCACTTTGCATCACCACAGATGCAAGCCTCAGGGGCTGGGGGCACCTGCATTGGGTCCGAGGATGATGCAGGACAAGTGGTCACAGAAGGAGGTAAAGCTCAGCATAAACCTTCTCAACCTTTGGGCAATACATTTGGTGCTCATAGCCTTCGAGCCAGACATTATTTGTCAGCATGTCCTGCTTCAGATGGACAATGCCACAGCAATGGCCTACGTAAATCACCAGGGAGGCTCCCACTTGGCCACGCTTCAAAGGGAGGCCCATGCAGGACAAAGAAAACAGCCATGGTACTGTCACTAAGCCTGGAGACCCCAATAGCTCACAGGAAGAAAGAGTCTGAAGAGGGGCTTCTTGGATCCTTCCTTTATAGTAAAGGTCCAGTGGAGAGGAGCTGAGTCAGGGGGTGTCTCAGAGCTAAGGACATAATGAAGCATTCATTCAATCAATCAATCAGTCAATCAATCTTTTACCCCATCTTTCCCACAAAGGCTCAGGGTGACAAAAATATACAAACATGGGGACTGCAATGCACATGCATGGCAATTAGCAGCGCAAAAATCCTGCTCCTCCTGGTGATTCTTGGAAAGTGCCAAAAAACAGCAGACAATCAAAAGCAAACAAAAAAAACCCACCTGAGACCAGCTATATAAAGCACTAGGGAATGGGCCCCTGCAAGAAAAACGGCAGAAAAGGGGCGATCGCTCGATACTGCCAGCAGAAACTCACAACTGAGACTCCACAAGAAAACACAGTGAGTGTTAAAATGGTGGCCGTGGCCCTACCCCAGGGGAACCTGAGGGGAACAAATAAGCCTGGCAGCAGTCTTGACTGAAATTTAAGCAGCAAGGGCTGAAGTCAAGCAGGACAAAAATGAACTGATAGATAAAATAAACAAAGTAAAATTCACAGTTGAGGAGGCGAATAAAAAGTTTGAAAACATGGACAAATGCATTGATATTGCAGAAGAACGCATCTCAGGCGTAGAAGACGAGGCCCTACACGCAGACAGCGAGATAGTAAAATTAAAAGAAATGCTGGGCTTCCTCCGCTCTAAATATAAAGACCTAGAAAATAGGTCCAGGAGAAGCAACCTGTGCATCATGAGAGTGAAGGAGGACTCAGAAACAGGAGGGATGCAAGAGCTGTTCAAGGATATAATCAGCACGAATTTTCCTGAACAACAGCACCTCCACAACATAGAAATCGAGAGAGACCACAGTTCTTTGAGACCCAAGCCAAAAGAAAACAAACTCCCTAGGGCAATCATTGTAAAAAATTTAAGATTCAAAGACAAAAAAGCATTGTTAGCCCTAGCAAGAAAAAAGAAACAAAATCTGGAATATCAAGGAAATAAACTCAAGCTCCAGCCTGACTACACAGCTGAGACCATGCAAAAACACAGAGCCTGGTCAAAATACTTTACTGAACTTATAGAAAGGGACCTAAAACCTCAGTTATGGCACCCAGCCAAAATGACTATACTAGTCAATAGCAGAAGAAAAATCTTTGAGGACACCAGGAATCTGGAAATATTTCTACATGCCCACAAACCTAGACATCAAGAACCTGTCTGAATAAAACAAACAAACGAACAAACAAAAAAGACAGAACATGGAAAGAGCCAGGAAGGAATTTGCAGATACAACTGACTTAAACGAAGGAAACTCAAACATCACCCATCACTGCCTGGCATCCACTTATCTACTGTCAGATAAGTTCTACTGTTTTGGTTGCATTTATTATATTATGTTTGATTCATTTGGAAATGTGCTTATAAATAATTGTTAATGAGGTGAATTGGGGATTTCTATCTTCATTCCACCCTTACTTAAAGTAAACCAGGGACTTCCGGGAGGAGGGGGACAACAAAGAAATAAAACAATGACAACCCCCCGCTAGTTATTTACACATAGAGAAATATATTTTACTGTTTCATATGGCATGCGATGCCAGTGTGGATGTTAATGTTATATGTTTTACAGTTATTAAGTTATGCCAAGTACACCCTGATCTATCACTGTTCCACCTGCTACTCAGGGCTAAATAATGTCCAAAATAAGAAAAAGATATCAAACAACACCACACAAAGTGGCTTTAGGCCAAACATTTCAATTACAATTAAACTGCAAATACTCTGATGGCACTAACAGATAGAGACAGGCCCTCCATGAAAACCCTATCATTAAATGTCAAAGGTCTCAACCACCCTATAAAACGAAAAAAGATTTTAAACTTCCTAACAGACCAAGCAATTGAAATCTTTTTCATCCAAGAAACTCGTGTTTCATTGGGGGGGGGGGGAGTGGGGGAAACAGGAGTACTGATAGGATTAAACCTTTAAACTGTCAAAGATATAAAGGCAGGTTCCTGTTGCTGACAGTAGTAGTAGTAAAATGCTAAGCCCAACCGCGTTTTCCAATGGAAAACACGGTTTGGGTGGCTGAGTGCTCAGCCCGGCTGACCTCCTCCGTCTACACAGCACGTATAGGATGTGCTGTGGAGGGAGGAGCTAGGGCTTCCGTTGCGCTCAATGGGCGCAAGGAAAGCTCTCACCAGGGCGCTTGTTGAAAGCGCCCTGGCGAGATGCCTTGGGCTGGGCGCCTGAGGCAGGGACCAGCGCGCATGCGTGCTGGTCCCTGCCTCACATGCTCAAAGAAGAACATGACTGCCGGCGGCACACTGCAGCTGCTTCCTTGCTGCCCCCAGCACCAGGTAAAAATAAGATTCCTTCCTATCCTCCTTCTGCACCCCCCCCAAGGCTGTTTCCCACTCCACACACCCCCAGGCTGTTTTCCACCAGGAAACAGCCTGGGGGGGTGCGGGAGGAGGATTCCCCCCAAGGCACCCCACCCCCCCAAGGCTGTTTCTCAGCTCGCACCCCCCTGAGGTACCCCGCACCCCCCAGGCTATTTCCCACCCCATACCCCCCAAGGCACCCCACACCCCCCAAGGCTGTTTCCCACCCCACACACCCCAGGCTGTTTCCCACCCCGCACCCCCCCAAGGCACCACACACATCCCAAGGCTGTTTCCCATCCCGCACACCCCAAGACTGTTTCCCACCCTGCACCCCCACAAAGCACACACCCCAAGGCTGTTTCCCACCCTGCATCCCCCCCAAAGGCTGTTTCCCACCCCTTCACAATGCTGGAAATTTTGTGCTTTTGGGTTTATACTTTATTTATTTTAAGCTTGTGTGCATGTAGACTGTGTTTTCTGATGTTAACCCTGGGAACTCGTTGCTGCTGTGTTTTGCCAGTGTGTTCTGTGTTTCCCTGTGTTTTGGGTTTATACATTATTTATTTTAAGCTTGATGTGTATGTAGATTGTGTTTTCTTCCATCCCATGTTAACCATGGGAACTCCTTGCTGCTGCATTATGCCATGCCACTGGCCTACCGTCCCCCTGGCTCTGCCTACTGTCCCCCTGGCTCTGCCCACCAGCTCGCTGGCCTTACTACCCCTCCAAACTCAAAACCCACCAGCCGCCCCTGTCTGTATTGTTCCAATTTTTTGGTTGCTGACAGGAACACTAAACTCTCAGAAAGTGACCCTGGTCAATCTCAACGCCCCAAATAGACACTTACCAATTCTTTCAAAAATATCTACCTATTATAGCTCAAAATACAGAAGGTCTTCTGATCATACAAGGTGACTTTAACTCCCCACTGTCAGCCCTAGACCATTCTGCACACTCCCTTCTTAAAAACACCCATTTAAACATCATTAAATTAATAACCCATTATGATCTAGCAGATGCGTAGAGATACCTAAACCCATCCACTAGAAGTTATACATTTCACTCCTTGGTCCACAATACTTATACCAAAATTGATCATGTACTACTAGAAAGGGATTCCTTACACAAATGCTTGAGCTGTGATATAACCCCCATTACCTTCACAGATCATAATGCAATAATCACTAAATTTGCATGGGGGAACATTGAACAGATGGTTAAGCGAACTTGACAACTCGATAAAGGTTTACTGAAATGTGACTGGATAAAAGAACAGCTAGCAATAGACATGAAAGAATACTTTGACCTAAATGCAGGATCAGTCTCATCCCCACAAATCTTATGGGAGGCAGCAAAATCAGAAATAAGAGTTAAATCCATAGCTATTAAGGCTGCTATAAATAAGAATAGAAGAAAGCAAAATTCAGAACTATATAACCAGCTACAGCAACTGGACATTGAAAATAGAAGGTTCCCCAGCAAAAAAACACAAGTAGAAATCCAAAAAATCAGAAGTGAAATAGAAGCAATTGACACACAAAAAAATCACTCAACAATTCAGAGAGATAAAAAAAAAAAAATATTTTCAGAACTGCAACAAACCTGATAAAGTCCTGGCACAAATGACAAAAGATAAAAGGAAAAAATCTTTCATTTCAACAATAAAACTTCCAAATGGCAAAACAGCAACCAAACAGGAAGATATACAGGAGGCCTTTGTAGAATTCTATCAAAAGCTGTACACACCATCCAATCCGGACCCTGAAATGATAAAGAAATGTATTAATAAAGATAAACTCCCAAAAATTAACCATGGTCAAGTCAGTTTCCTTAATGCCCCCTTGTTATCTGAAGAATAAAATTAACAATAAAAGAACTTATAAAAAACAAAGCCTGTGAACCTGACGGCCTGCCAGCAGAATTCTATCAGACCTTCAGTGACAATGGGTGTTTTCAGACGTTACGGGGCCGCTTGGCCCCGTACTGAAAACAACCATTCATTCCCCACTGGAGTCACCCCGTCACGCCATATCAGACGTGCCGGGGGGATCCCGGCGGGGAATCTGGGAGGGGGCGGGGCCGCGCGGCGCAACGTGCGGCCGCACGGCCCTGCCCCCTCCACGCAGAGACCAGGAAGAATGTGGTAACTATTGCCCAATATCCCTACTCAATACTGACACAAAATCTTTGCAAAGACACTAGCAAATAGATGGATAGCTATCATTGGGGAAATCATTCACCTGACCAAACAGGCTTCATCCCAAATAGATTAGGAATTGATAATGTCAGGAAAACTATTAATCTTCTCTTTGCAGCACAAAAGAAAAACACCCCGACATTAATATTCTCGGCCAATGCAGAGAAGGCCTTTGATAGTTCAGAACCAGAATGCCTATATCTCATTATGGAAAAGATGGGTATAAAAGGGAATTTCCTACAAGCTATCAGGGCCCTGAACCTCAACCCAAGCTCTAAACTATTAATAAATGGCAATCTCTCTAAACCCTTCTACCTAACTAGAGGCATGAGACAGGGCTGCCCCCTGTCCCCTCTAACTCTTCAATATAACCCTGGAATTACTTGCATGCGCTATACGCCAAGACCAAAAAATAACTGGAATACAAATAGGCCCTATGCAACACAAAATCTCCCTATTTGCAGATGATATGCTTGTTTACCTAACACAACCTCGGAAAACCGTTCCAAAGCTGCTTCTATTAATAGAACAATTTAGTACAATATCCGGTTACAAAATGAATTACCATAAATCCCAGGCGCTTATAATAGCAAAAAACAAGGAGGACCGAGTGGCCATTGAAAAGCAAGTACCATTTACAATAGCAAAAACCCAATTCAAATATCTATGGGTGAACATCACCAGAGACCATAAAGATCTCTTTAAGGCAAACTTCCCCAGTATACTAAACCAGATTCATACAGAAGCAGCGACCTGGAGGCGACTCAAAACATCCTGGTTAGGCAACATTAACTTATTCAAGATGATTGCGCTACCAAACATATATAAAGCAATGACCCTACCAATCCACTTACCAAAATCCTTCATAAAACAATGTGAACACACTCTTCTTGAAGCTGTCTGGAAAGGGAAAAACCACTCTATCCAGAAGGAAAGACAAAGGCGGGATCAGTATGCCAGATATAAACCTGTATTTTAAAGCAGCATCCCTCAGAGCACTTAAATATTGGTTCCACCCCGATGTGCACACAAGTTGGGTGGAAATAGAAAAACAGGAGACAGCCGTCTCCAACTTTCAAGAATTGCTAATTAGTGGGTCATCAAAGGATTCCAACAAGCTAGTATCTACCCACCCCTTTGCCCACACAGCCCTAAAACATTGGCACCAGACCCTACAACAGATGAAAACCTCTCTGCTTGCCTCCCCATTCTCCCCAATAAATGCCCAAGAATCAGTTGATAATAAATTAGCCACAGAATTTTGTAAAGTCCTTACCAAACAGGGTATTACCAGAGCAGAGTAGCTATTCCACAAAGATAAATTTGTGGAACTCCAGGAATTGGAAGGCAAAACTAAAACAAAAATAGATATCTTTCAGTATTTGCAACTAAAAGACATATACACAGACAAGACAAAAATCAAACACTACTGCAAACCTACTACTGACATTGAAAATGTTTTGTTCAATTACTCACTAAATAAGGGGATGATTGCCAGGATCTATGGTGCACTGGTTCGGATTGGGACAAGTAAGCAAATACCCTATATCACAAAATGGGAAAAAGATCTAGGGGAAAAAATCAATGAAAACCAAATAGAACAAATATGGCAGCACATGCATACCTGTACATGCTCCCTTGAAATTAAAGAACCTCAGATAAAGGTAAATCTGAGATACTATCTTACCCCACAACACTTTAAAGCAATGTCCAGATCCAATCCAGGCCTATGCTGGTGAAAATGTGGAGAACGAGGTACCTACCTTCATTGCTGGTGCGAATGTTCCAGAATACAACCCTTTTGGCGCATGATATGGGGATATATGAATAAAGCCACAGGGCTAACAATACCATTCCGAGTAGAAACATTCCTGCTAGGAATCTATCCAAACTTATCTCTAATGAACTACCACCAAGATACTTGTAAACTAATGGCACTAGCCGGGATCAATATAATAGCCAGAAATTGGAAAAATGCAAGAGACAAATGCAAGAAACAAAATGAATAAAACGGATGTGGTATATGTACTCAATGGAAAAGATTTTAACAAACCTCGAAGACAAGTACAAAAAATTTGCAACAAGATGGTATACCAGCATAGAGAGCATCCAAGGCTACACGCTAACAGAAGAAGCAAAGACATATATAGTGGACTACTCAATTTAAGACACTGTACTATATGGCAAGGAGCAGTTGCATAATTTACCAGGATGATATTGCTTGGCAGTTTGTTTAATGGTTATATTTAAGTTATAATGTTAAAAAAGAGAAAAGAGAGACAAAACACCTGTATTTTATTTTTTGTATTTGCTTCCTATATCAAAACCAAAAGTAATGTATTAGGAACAATACAACAATAAAACTTTGACTAATAAATAAATAAATATAAAAACATATATAAATAAATTTATATAAGTAGTTAAACGCCCCTAACCCCCCTACCTTCCAACCTTCTCCCTAACCCCTCCACCTAATCCTACGTAACCCTATCCCAGTCTACCAAATGACTGACCAAACATCTCTTCCAAAAGATGAGCAGGCTCAAGCTTAGGTAGACCTCCAAGGGGCAAGGAGTTCCATAATTCTGGAGCAGCCACTGTGAATGCTTCCCCACGTGCCCTTGATGTATGACTCTCATGGGCAGTTGTCACTCACAGGAAGGGTGCCTTCAGCCACCCTCAAAGGCAGCAGTGGAACATAAAGGAAGAGGCGGTCTTTCAGATACCTGGGGCCCAAGCCATTTAGGACTTCATAAGTCAAAACCAGCAGCTTGAATTGTGCCCAGAAAGAATTGAATTTTGAAAGCGGACCGCTGCATTCTGCACCTACTACAGCTTCCAAACAGTCATCAAAGGCATCCACACATAGCACGTTGCAGAAGTCTAACCCTGAGGTTACGAAGGCATGGATGACAGTGACTAAATCTAAGTGTGACAAAAAAAGGTTGCAGCCTTCCCCCCAGATGAAGTTGGTGAAAAGCACTCCTGGCCACCACCACAACCTGTCCATCCAGGCTTAGCAACAGATTCAAGAGTGCCCCAAGTCCATGAAACTGAGTCACAAAGGAGGCTGGGACCCATCAATAACAGGGGTTCCTTCATCCCCCAGGTCACCTGGCCGGCCAACAATCATCACCACAGTCTTGTCTGGATTCAGCTTCAATCAGCTCACCTGCATCCAGTCCACAACAGCTGCCAGGAACCTGGTAAGCACCGAGACTGCAGGGTCTGGGTCAGATGAGAAAGAGAGAGTTGGGTGTGATAGGACTTCGTTCGGTGATGCCAGAACTTGGAGTAGCTAACCAAGGGCACTTGGGGGAGAGCACTGTGAAATGTATTTTAGTTATTTATTCATATTTTTATGCTGCCCTTATCGCAGAAAACCATATGGGGGATGCTGTCTGTCTGGGGGAGGCTGTCTGTCTGCCTCCTTTGTTTCTAAATAATTTAAATCTCCTGTGTCTGTATAATCCTAGTAAATCTCTTTTAAGTGACCCCCATCTGTTAGAGAAGTGGCTAGTGGGCATAAGAGAGAAAGACAATGAATGTGGCAGGCAGTGGCTGGGCAGAGGAGCAGCAGCCCTTTGCCTTCCCTTCCAGTGCTCCTCTGCTGCCCTCCTGTGGGTGTTAGTTCACACTGCATTCCCCCCATTGCCTAACAAAGCCATGTAAGTGAACGCCCATTGACATAAATGGGAAACAAAATTTTAAACATAAACAAAATAAAAATGAAACAAAAAATGAAATATAAAAATTCAAACATAAATGAAATAAAAACAAAAATTAAAATGTGCCCTCCTGCACATCCTTAGCAAGTGGTACCTGTAAGAGAGTACTTCTGGCCAACAGCAGGGGTTGCAATGGAGCATGGAAAGAAAGGAGGTGTCTCATATGCAGGGCCCAGGCTGTTTAGGGCTTTAAAGGTCAGAATCAGAACTTTGAATTGTGTCCAGAAAGCTATAGGAAGCCAGTGCAGATTACAGAGCACAGGTGTAATGTGCTCATGGTGACCCACCCCTGAAAGGAGCCAGGCCGCCACATTCTGCACCAACTGCAACTTCCAGACAGTCCCATGTAGAGTGCATTACGGTCGCCTTGAGGTGATGAAAGCATGGATGACAGTGGCCAGATTGGAATCGGAAAGAAAGGGAAGTAGCCTCCTCATCAGATAGAGTTGATGAAAAGCACTCCTGGCCACTACCGCAACCTGATGTTCCATGCACAGCAAAGAGTTCACAAGCACTCTAAGGCTGTGAACTTGGGTAACCAGAGGGGGACAGACCCCTTTAATAACAGGGGTCCCAGTCCCCTTCAAGTCACAAGATTGGCCAATCATCATCACTTCAGTCTTATCTAGATTTAGTTTCAATTGGCTCATCCTCATCCACTTCCCAACAGTCGCCAGGCACTGAGTAAGCACTGAGACTGCAAGACTTGGGTTGGATGAAAAAGTGAGGTAGAACTGGGTGTCATCAGCATACTGATGGCAGGCACCTCACTCTAAGTTGCCGAATACAGTTGCCACCTTCGGTGTTTTTTTACCTGACACTTCCATTTTGGCCTATGGGAGTGTCAGGTAAAAAACCACAGCTAGCTACCCTACCTCTGAATGATCTCGCCCAGCAGCCTCAGATACACATTGAACTTAGGTGCAGCACTACTCCAGTTTGTAATTGAACCAGGCTTTGAAATCAATCAAGGTTGTGGCTCTAAACATAAAGAATAGGGGCTCTGTGACCACTATGCCACCATCACTATTAACATCACAAAGAAAGGTTGGGTCTGACTGGTACACAGGTAGTATGACTTCAAGGACACAGTTTTACGCGTAGCTACAAGAAAAGATACGCTAAGGAAACTAGGAGGAATTCTGTCTAAACATGTCCGTATACAAAACTACACTCAAAATATACAAGGTACTTTCAGTGCTAGATAGTAAAACTACACCCCTCACAGTTACAGACCAAAACCTAACATTCCCAGACCCGATATAAAAGACTAACAAATTGAATAAATATTGTCTACAAGTCATCCCCATAACAAGACAAAAGGGAGTGGAATAGTGACCTGGTGACTTGGTAAAGGCCTAAATATTCCTGATCCCTGACCAAAGCAAGACCAAAGTAAAAAGCACTGACACCTAGATAAGGCCCGGCTATTGAACGAATTTGTTGAATTCACCGTTACCCCTGAATGTGTTTGAGTAAAAGATAGCACAGAATAAACATCCTTATAAGGAACGCAGAGGGCAGCCACGTGGGCTGTCCTGTCCCCTCCCCCCCCACCCGGAAGTAGCGGGGGCATAAGGCCCCGGGGACAGCGGCTGAGCCGCAGAAGCCTGCCTGCAGGGGGAACACCATCAGCACCCACCTGCTTGCTGCTGGTGCGGGGGGGCTTGCCTGCCTTGCCGCCGCCGCCGTTGCTGCCGCCACCGCCGCTAACACCTGCTGCTGGGGCCGCTGCCGCTGCTCTCATCCCCGCTGGTCACCTGCGGGGAGAAGACTACGAACTGTGAGTTTGGGGGCTGGGGGGGGGAATGCAGAGGGCAGCCACGTGGGCTGTCCTGTCCCCTCCCCCCCACCCAGAAATAGCAGGGGCATAAGGTCCCGGGGACAGCGGCTGAGCCGCAGGCTCGCGGCCGAAGGGCCGCAGCCAAAGGGCGCGGCACTTTCTGGGCACTTTGGGAGGCTGCAGGGGGTGGTAGGGGGGGTATTGTTTGTTTGTTGTGGGCTTCTGTTTATTTTTCAGGGCTAGGGTGGTAGGGTGGGGGTGTTGGTAAGGGTGGGTTAAATGAGGGGGGTGGACCCAGGGACTCCCCCTGGTGAGAG
>QEPC01005877.1:1742527-1765476 GCA_003113815.1 Sphenodon punctatus
GGTCCATTTGACCACGCTTCCCGGGACCTTCCCCCGGCTAGCCCGGGAAGCGTGGTTCAAATTGACCCCATCTGCAGATTCAGCGTGGCCAACATCTGGCGCACGCTGTGCAGACGTTCAGGGGCCTTTCGCCCCGCCGCGGGGTTCACCGTGGTTCAGTGTGGTTCAGCGTGATCTCGTCACGTCTGAAATCACCCTATGTATATAGCAGAAAGCGGCGGGGGGCAATGTATGCCAGGGTGGCACACGGAAACCACGGCTTGGGTTGGGCAGTGGTGTGTCACCAGCATTCTTTAGGAGAGTCCCCCTGCGACAGGGAGGTGTGAAGTGTGGTGACCCAAAAAAGATTTGATCAGTAATTCCAGCCCAAACCAAACTCCTTATTCAAGGTTATGTATATAGCAGATAGTGTGTGTGTGTGTGTATATGCCAGGGTGGCACGCCAAAACCGTGGCTTGGGTTGGGCGGTGGTGTGGACAGAGTTCTTGAGGAGAGTCCCCCCACGACAGGGAGGTGTGAAGTGGGGTGATCTGAAAATGATTTGCGGGGCTAATCCCAGCCCAAACCCAGATCCTTATTCGGGGCTATGTATATAGCAGATAGCGTGGGGGGAGGGAGGGGCGGTGTATGCCAGGCTGGCACGCCGAAACCGCGGTCCAGAATGGGCAGAGGTCTGGCCAGAGTTCTTGGGGATAGTCCCCCTGCAACAGGTAGGTGTGAAGTGGGGTGATCCGAAAAGGTTTTTGCGCAGTAATCCCATCCGAAACCCAGCTCCTTATTCAAGGCTATGTATATAGCAGATAGCAGTGTGTGTGTGTGTATGCCAGGCTGTCACACCGAAACTGCGGTCCGGGTCAGGCAAGGGTCTGGCCAGCGTTCTTGAGGAGAGTCCCCCTGCGACAGGGAGGTGTGAAGTGGGGTGACCCAAAAAGGTTTTTGTGCAGTAATCCCAGCCCAAACCAAACTCCTTATTTGCGGCTATGTATATAGCAGATAGCAGGGAGGCGGAGCATGCCTGGGTGGCACGCTGAAAACACAGTCCCAGTCGGGCAGGGGTCTGGCCAAAGTTCTTGAGGAGAGTCCCCCCGCGTCGGGCTCACTATCTGATGTTCTCCACTAAAGAATTATACAGGCACAAAAAACTGAATTTCCTATTTTTTTTAAGCTAATACAATGCAGTGGAGAAAATTCATCTGCTGGTGCAGTAGAATAACAACAAGCATAACCTTTATGCCAAATTAAACATGATGATTAATGCTCTGTGTGTGTGTGTGTGTGTGTGTGTGTGTGTGTGTGTGTGTGTGTAAAAATCACAAGATCATCTTCAAAACCGTGAAATTGTTAAGGGAGAAAGTATTAAGGTTAGGGGAAGTGTTTAGGAGATTTCACGTTTTGTATTCATTTTTTTCAGCTAGGGAAGAACATTTTCCCCCTAAAATCTCAAGATTTTGAAGCTCACCTCATGATTTTTAAAAGGATTGAGAATTGTGATTTTGGGAAACTTCTAGGGGCAGGTCAGGAGAGACATACAGATAGTTCTCCAGCTCAGAATCCCTGCTCTCCTTGCCAACTTAGAGCAGGAGGAAGTGACTAGATTTATTTATTATTATTAATTATTATTATTAATTATTCTTCTTATTGTTTATTATTAAAGGGTCCTTACAATCACATCCGCTTCAAAATCATGAGACTGTTAAGGTGGAAAAGTATTAAGGTTAAGAGAAGTGTTTAGAAGATTTCACAGACTGGTATTCAATATTTAAGCTAGGGAAGGCCATTTGTCCTCTAAAAATCTCTTGATTTTGCAGCAAATCTTGTCACTTGTGATTTTGGGAATCTTCTGAGCCATTCTCATTGCCAATTTAGAGCAGGGAGATATGACTACTTTTATTTTCCCCCCAAAGCGCTGTGAGTCTTTAAAATCATAAGATTGGCTTAAAAATCATGAGATTTTAAAGGGAGAAAGGTATTTGTACTTACAAGATCGGAGGGTCTTGTAGTCATTGTTTAAGCTAGGGAAGGGCATTTGTCCCCTAAAAATCTCATGATTTTGAAGTTCATCTTGTGATTTCTTAAAGTCTAGACACTTGTGATTTTTGGAAACTTCAGGGCTCACCTCAGGTGACTGTAAATCAGACTCCCTATTCTCCTTCCCAAGTTAGAGCAGGAGAAAGTGCCTATTCCTCCTCCCCCTGAAAGGCTTGTGGCTCCTTACAATCACAACATCAGCTTCAAAATCATAAGATGGTTTAGGGGACACTTCCCCCCCCCCAAACATCTTTTGATTTTGAAGCTCATCTCATGATTTTTAAAAAGTTTCAGACTTGTGATTTTGGGAAACCTCAGAGCCCCAGGTCAGGTGAGGCACACAGATAGTTCTCCAACTCAGAATCCCCACTCTCCTTGCCAACTTAAGAGGAGGAGGAAGGGACTTTTATTTTTTCCTTACAATCACAAGATCAGCTTCAAAATCATGGGAGTGTGCCTCTTGTGGAAAAAGTGTTTATTAAGGTTGCGACAGCTGTTTAGGAAACTTCAGTCTTGTATTCTTAAGTTAGAGAAGGACATTTGCCCTCTAAAAATCTCTTGATTTTGATGGGTCCCTGGTCAGATGACAAGGTGAGGCACGTAGATCCTTCTCTAAGATGGACACCCCATTCTCAGTGCTAACTTATAGCAGAAATTACAGCAAACTTAGATTTTTAAGAAAATTAACACTGTTAATTTTTGTATCACAATATTGCTGGCCTGGGGTGGGGGAGGGAACCAGAGAGCCACTAACTCTCTTGCTAAAGGTCCATTCTATGATTCCATCTTGGGCAGTATCCAGAGTATCTGTGAGATATAGACATGCCTTGTAAAAGAAGTTCAGAATCAGACACACTTTTACTTCTGCTAACTGGTAGGTAATCACAAGAGCTTTTTCTTCAGCATCTAAAAATTTCTCAAGAGAGAGCTACTTAGCCTAGGGCTTGATTTATGCTGCTACTGTTAGATGCACTAATAATACCTCTCAAGTCTTGTTTAGAGAGGCAGACTTTAGGTTCACTCAAATAAAAATGGCCTTAGGTAACAATCTACTTGAATAGCAAAACTTCAGCTTCATGTTTGCACCTCTTGTGCGCATTTTATTCTGCAGCCACAACATACACACACAGTTGGAATTTATGGTATTCTAGATATCAACAGACCAAATCAACCTCTTTTTTAAAAACCTAAGTAGGAAGTTTGGTTTCTAAAGAAGATTCACAAACTTAAACACAAATGTCTCAATCACAAAACCCAAGCATTAGTTTTGTTCCCTTGCAAACACAAATCATACAAAAACACTGTTAATTGTTTTTTATAACAATATTGCTTGTGGGGGTGGGGGGCAGGAGGGAACCAAACAGCCACTAACTCTTTTGCTAAAGATGTTGCAGAATCCCCACATTCAGATTTTTATACTGAAATACCTGGCTAACAGTGGAAGACACTATTCAAACTTTTGCATAAGCATCACTGTTCTGAACATTAACCTCTAACAGAATGACAAGTTTGAATGTGCAACAAATGCCAGTTCCATGAGGACCACCACAGTGGAAATAAGGAGCCTTTTAAAACTGGACAAACTTAATTAGCTTAAGTTTGTTTAAAATATCTGTACTGGCTGAAACACTTGTGGAAAACTGTATTTAATTAATTGCTTGTCTGCAGTTGAAGAATGAACAACAATGGCAATCATTTTCCAACAGCTACCTTGTTCAACAAGTGCAACAATTCATGATAGATCTTTTTGAAAATAAAGTCTTATTTTCAGGTATTAATAGTTAAAGATGAAATATTTAAAATAATTTCAATTTTGCCACCTCTAGATCTACCAGTAGAGAATCCATCTGTAAATATCTGTGCAGATATACTAGAATTGTGTTTACTAGATGCAAGACAAATGAAGGATAAATTGTTCAAAGTTAATCTTTTTACAAACTTTTGTCTCTCTGCAATCCAGATATCCTTGTCCTGCTGCTAGAGGGTCAGTCTGCGTGAAGCTGAGCAGCCCCTGAAGGATGAGTCCATTCTTGGGGAAGGTGGCCCTGATTAGGGCTGTAGCAGAAAGTCGCAGCAGTAGCTATTTCCGCCGGAAACAGCGTTTCCACAATTAGTGGTACGGCGTGGCAGAGGCTTTCATTCTGCTAATTTCATTCTGCTACTTCCACAGACTTCACAAATAGCAGAAACATGCCATTTTCGCTACTTCCGCCATTCTGCCAGCTCCACTAAATAGCGGAACAGCGGTTTTCCGACAGTTTTGACAATTCTGCAATTTTTCCGATAGTTTCCGAATTTGCAGAATGCTGGTGGAATTAGCGGAATGTTGGCAAAAAAGCCGCGGTGTTCTCAGAGACGGCATGGCTGAAGCGCATGTGGTACATGTACTCTACGGAAAAGCTAGCAGCCACGCAGGAGAATAAATCCAAAAAAATTACAACCAAGTGGTTCACATGCATAAAGTCCATCCAAGGAAAAACCCTCCAAGAAGAATTTAAGTAATACTTGGTAGACTACAATGTATGAAACGTGAAAAGTATAATGGACACCAATATGGGGAAATCCAGAATCTTGACATGTGTTTGATTGTTTACTTGTATTTGTTATATGTGTTCTGAGTTTTACAATAAAACTATATTAAAAAAAAAAGAAAAGCCGCGTGGTGCGGGCAATTCCAAAATGGTGGAATGGAATCGCGGCATGGTAAAAGCTGCTGCTGCTTCAGCCCTAGCCCTGATCCCCCACAGCAGCAGTGGGGAACAGAGTGGGGGGGGCCCTATTGGGAGGTTGTGGGGACTGTCAAGGCAGGAGGAGCCTGGGAGCTGGCAGTGCTGCCTCTTCCCATGGGCCCAAACAGCCAGCCAGCCAGCTGTACACTTGATCCACACAGACAGACACTTACACTGCACACTCCGTCCACACAGAGACAAACAGACACACACTGCACACTTCACACACACACACACACACACACACTCAGATGCGTGCACACACTGCAGACAGACCTCCACGCTCCACACAGACACACTTCACAGACACACACACACACACACACACACTGCACACTCCACGCACATACATGCCACACAGACACACACGCTGGGGCCTTAGGCAGGCATGGAACTCGCAGTGGCGGTGCAGCAGCAGCACTGGGCAGGGGGGAGTAAACCCCAGGCTCTGCAGGGAGCTCTTCACCCACCTACATCCTTACTGAGCTGCCTCCAGACTGACCTTTATGGGGGCATCGTGGTCACCACATTCATCCCCATACTGACATTGACATTCATGGGGTTGTAGTTGTGGAGCTGGGTGTTCAGGGCACCCCCATAAGGGTCAGTCCGGAGGCTGGAAGAAGCTCAGTAAGAATCTGGGTGGGGTGCATCTGCTCGCAGCAGCGCACCCCCAGCTGGGAGGCTCCAGCTCCCCCCTGGCAGCAATGGGGAGCAGAGTAGGGGACCCTATTAGGAGGGCAGGGGGACTGGCAAAGCAGGAGGAGCCTGGGAGACGGCTCTGCTGCCGCTGCTGCCTCTTCCCCTAGGGCCAAGCAGCCCCTTAAGAACAAGGCTTGCTTCAAGTGGGATCTGCCCTCCACTCCCCATGCATGGAGGCATCAGCAGTTGCAGGCAGCATGGCGGCAGCATGAGCTCCCCTCACTCTGCTCCATCCCCTCCAACCTGGACTCTTCGCCCCGAATCACCAGCGATCACCAACATCAGGGACACCCAGCACAGCACCGGGGGCCTGGGGCAGTGTAGTTTTCAAAGCACCCATGGTGCTGTGCTGCATTCAAGCGCTTTGTGGGGCAGCCACCATGTTCCCTAATGTGGCATGCTGGCACTACAGTTCCTGGAATGCCACACTAGAGAACATGGCAGTGGCCCTACAAAGCACTTGTGCGAGGCTTGGCACCGCAGGCACTTTGAAAACTACCCTGGCAGTGATGGTGCAAAATCAGCCTGCAGTGTACATGGGGAGTGTCAGAGTAGGAGTAGCGGCGCGGCGACAGTATCGGGCGGGGAGCGGTGGTGTCTCTCCCCAGCTGCTGCTGAGGGGACTGGCAGAGGTGGGAGCAGCAGGGGGGCAGAAGCAGATCAGCACTGGCCAGGCTCTCAGCGGGCAGGCGGGGGTGACGATTTTGGCATGACCAGGGGAAACAGGCAGGAACAAGGAGTGGCGGCAAGGGGGAGAGGGCCAGGAGCGCCAAGGTGGTTATCCTCCCCAACACCCCCAAACCCCCAGGCACAATCGCTCTGAACCCCACACAGGGGAGCAAAAGGTAAGAGAAGAGCCATGAGCAGTGCTCCTCCTCTTCTAAGCAGTCCTCCCATCTCCATAGACTAACATTGGTAATTCATAATATTCAACAGGCCTAACCTCTCTCCATATGGTAGCAGTTCCACACTTTTGACACATTTTTGTTGCCCCTCTCCAGTTCTCTGCACCTTTTCTAGTTCTACTGTATCTTTTTCAAATGGAATGGACAAAATTGCACACAATATTCAAGGTGTGGTCACACTATGCATATATTTTATATATAAATACAGCAGCATTTTAATATTTTCTACTTTATTCTCTATTCCTTTCTCCATAATTCCTACCACTCTTTGCCTTTTTGAGCACTGCTACGCATTGATTATATGTTTTCAATGAACTATATCCACAGTGCCTCCAACACCCTTTTCCTAAGTGGAAAATTCTATTTGGAATCCAGCATTGTGTACCTATAACTAAGATTATTTCCCCCTATGTGTACATCACTTTGCACTATTAACATTGAATTTCATCTGCCATTTCATTGTCCAGTCGGCCAGTAATGCAAGATTCTTCTGCAATTCCCACAGTCTGCCTTGGTCTCAACTATCTTGAACCAGAATCATAGGTTTGGAAGATACCTCAAGGGTCTTGCCAACATCCTGTTCCAAGGCAGGAGAGACTCTGCCTACAGCATCTCAGACAGATGCTTGTCCAGCTGGATTTTGAAAACATTGAAGGAGAAATACTCCACTACCAACATGGGCAACATATTCCATTTCCCAAGAGTTCTTACAATTAAAGTTTTTCTAACATGAGAAGTGCCATAGTGGGGAGTTAAACCAATGGTCCATCAGATGCAACACCCTGTCTCTGGCAGTAGTCACTTTCGGAAGTGTCATAGAAGTACCCAACAGATCACAATTGGGTGATCCATTTCCTACTGTTCACTCCCAGCTCCTGACAGAGGTATCGTTGTATGAAGGATGAATGAATAATGTTGGTCATAATAACTAATTTATAGGAAGAATTAACAGAAAAGTGTAATTTTAAGTGTAAATGCAAGCAATTATAGGAAGAATAAATGTAAAAAGAAATAGTCATTAGAATGAAGTGTAATTTATTTCCATGGTTTGGGGCATTTAAGTTTTGTTATAGTGGATGTTGTGAAATAGTTTTCTTGGTGCGTTTTTTTTCCTTTGGTGGGTTTTTTCTTGGTTATTTTTTTTTAAAGGTAAGTTTTGTTTACAAATGAGTCTACCTTTAATGTTTTTTTTAAACCATAAGTCAATTGCTTTCTAAAAATTCAGATACAATGCATCAACCAGATCACCATTGTCCACATGCTAGGCTATATCCTCAAAAAATTCAAAGAGATTAGTGAAGGATGACTTTCCTTTGATATGCCATGCTGGCTCTTACCCATTATGTCATGTTTGTCAATATGCCTTATAATTCTACTCTTTTAAACTGTCTGCCAATTTTCCCAGCACTGATGTCAGGCTCACTGGTCTGACGTTTCCAGGATTAGTAAGCCCTAGGGGCAGGGACCTTGTCTATTTTATTACTTTGTAAAGTGCCAGGTACACTGCTGGCGCTATATAAATGTTTGTTAATAATAATAATAATAATACTTCTGGATTCTTTTTTAAAAGCTGGAATTTCATTTGCTCTATCCTCAAGTACAGAGGCAGACCTTAGCGATAAGTTACAAATTACCAATAGTAGTTCCATGATTTCATATTTGAGTTCCTTCAAAACTCTTGGGTCAGGTGAAGACCATCCAGTCCTGGTGACTTGTTACTGTTTAATTTGTCGACCTGCTCTATAGCCTCTTCTAGAATCATGAGGATTTGTAAAAGTTCTTCAGATTCATTACTACAAAGAATAGTTCCAGTGTGTGTCTATCCTCTGCAGAGAAAATGGATGCAGAGAATTCATTTAGCTTCGCTGCAACGGCCTTATCTTCCCTGAGTGCCCCTTTTATCTCCTGCTCATCTAATGGCCAAACTGACTCTCTGCAGGCTTCCTACTTTTGATTACTTGAAAAAAATATATTATTTTTTGCATCTTTAGCAAGTCGCTCTTCAAATCCCCCCTTGGCCTACCTTATTAAGGTTTTACATCTAACTTGCCAATGCTGAGGGATCTGTAATATTTTTCCTCATTCAGACTACCTTTCCATTTTTAAAGGATTATTTTTTTGACCCTATTGGCCTCCTTCATTAACCGTCTGTCTTTCCATGCCCCATCGCAGTCCGTGCAATCTGCTGGGAGGGAGGGAAGGTACATCTGTTAGCTTTGTTCATACAACAGGGGGTATTTTCAGACGTGACGGGGCGGCATTCGCCCCGTCACGGAAACAACCCTTGGATTCCCCACCAGGATCACTCCGGCACAGCCAACAGACGTGCCGGGGAATCGGGGAGGGGCGGGACCATGCGGTGGAATGTGCGGCTGCATGCCCATGCTCCCCCACTGCCCATTCTCTGGGGAGATGGGCGGGTGCCACGGCCAATGCAGCCACAACGCCCGCCCAAAATGACCACAGCCTGGAATCCTGGTGGGGATTCCGGGCCGTGATCGCCATCCAGACGTGACGGGCCCCTTCATCCCCACGGGGAATCTCATCCACCACGTGATTGACGCCGGCCCCGCGGGTTCAGCCAATCACGTGGTGAATGTGATTCCCGGTGGGGATTGAGCGTAGGTAACAAATGGGGGGGAACTTCCGGTTCCCCAACAGACGTTACGAGGGCATTCCCCACCACAGGGAATTGACTGTGGTTGAGCGTGATCTCGTAACGTCTGAAAATACCCAGGGACTCTCAGGAAGTTGTTCTTGGCTGCTGCCCCAATACTTTGGAATTCCTTTCCCCCAGAGGTTTGTTTGAGCCTGAGCCTGGGCGTTTTCTGGAGGTGGTGTAAGATCTTTTTATTTGAAAAGGCATTTGGTGGGTGGTGACAGGAGATTGGGATGTTTTTTGGGGGGGGGGGTTGGAAGGGGTGAGGGTATTGGGGGGTTGTTGGAGGTTTGGGGAGGGTTGTGGGGAGAGTATTCTGTGTTTTAATGTTTTTATGATCTGTAAACTGCCCTGAGCCTTTGGGAAGGGTGGCATATCAATTTAAATAAATAAATAAAATAAATAAATATTTCTAATGAAGAAGCCCCTCTGTTGTCTCCTATGTTGCCATGAGCAGAGACACCTTTTAAACTTGCCAGTGAGGACACAGCAAGGACAATGACTATTGTGGTAGACACTGAGAATGATTCTCTCTCCACCAGTTCCTGATTTTTCTCAATAAAAAAGTATACTTGCTCTTTCTCCATATGTTTCAGCTTGATCTATTTGTGTATGCCCCACTGCACAATCCCTACCCCTCATTCCTATACCCCTCCTTCTTAAATTTTGAATGATATAGGAAACTATTACAGCAACTGAGGGAAAATAAGGGGCAGTGTCTTCAATAGCTGCTGCTGTCTTGGTGTTCTGATGTGCTCTGTTACCAAAGTACTGAGCCTGAGATGGGACCATCTGTTGTCTGATACCCCTTTCCTGTTGGGAAGCCAAGTGTCAGTGTGTTTTCTTAAATGTTGCCCCACTTTCTACCAGCATTTTTTCTGCATTTCCTGGGGGTGGGAGGGGAGCTGATCCCTCTTTGTCCTCCTGATAATTGGGGCAGCCTAGAAATGAGAAAAGCTATGTCCTTAGAAAAGGGAATGTAAAGGTGATTGTCATTCCTGTATAGGTGAAACCTCTAAGCAAGCCATGAAGATGCTGAAGAGGTGAGGGTCTGCAACGTTACAGATTTCTATGATTTTTCCATCTTAGAAGTTTTATTGGTCATGGAAAAATAAAAGTTATGGGTAAAAGTATTTTTGTCCCCATTACACACACACACACACACACACACACCCCACCCCTTGCCTCTTGCTCAGTTTTTTTTTATTCAGCTTCAATGGGCTCACCTGCATTCAGTCCCCAAAATGAAAAAGAGAGAGAGCTCTGGATGTCATCAGTATGCTGATGGCACTGCATGCCAAATCTATGCATGATCTAGCCCAGGAACCTCAGATTCACATTGAACAAGAGGGGAGACCAGATGGAAGCTGAGGGAACCCACAGGGGAGGTTCCAGCAGGATAAACTATTACCTATAGGGGACCTTCCAGACTACTGTCTGGAACAGAGCCACTCAAGAGCCACAAACCGCAACCAGGTCATGCAGTTGTGTCAACACCTCATGATCAATTGCATCAAAAGCTGCTGAATGGTCTAACAGGATCAACAGGACATAATTTCCCCTCTTGTTCTCTAAGTATAGATTGTTGACTAGGGCCACCAATGACTATGTTGATTATGCCCAGGATGAAAGTCAGACTGATCTGGGTCTAGGAATCTGATAATGGATTTATGATCTCCTCCAGTCCGGCTACTTTCCCCCCATGCTCTATAAAAGCTATCAGCCCAGGCTGCTCTGGGTTTATAATCTGCTTTGCAGGTCTCTGTATCCAGCTGTTGTCGTGTTTTCCTATGTCAGTGTCTTACTACCACTGGTTTCTCTTTATTGATGCTTTGCTGGGTTATTGTTCTTGATTTCATCCTCTATTGCCATTATCCTGGCTTCATGTTTCCTCCCCTTCCCCCTCTCTCAGGTTCAGGTTCCTTGAGTGCTATTCTCCTCTTTGTCCCCCTTCTGGCTTACCCCTTAAATGCCCTTTTCCCTCTCCGCTCATTGTCCTGTCACACTTCTCTTTTGGGTCTTTTTATCTTGCTACTATCCTCCCCTTCAACCCTTTCCCCTCTGTCCTTCTGTCTAGCCCCTTCCTGTTCCAAATCTTAATGATGAACTGCAGCACTTCCTCCTAGGTGGATTGTGTTCCCCATTCTGAGGGCAGCTGAAAGGTTTTTTTCCCCTCCTCCCTTTCTGACCTGACAGGTAAATATGGGGTGACGGTTGGGGGAGAAGGCTGAGAGATGGGTGATGTGTATTCAGGGACAAGGTTTGGGGGACAGCCAAGGGTAGGGGCTAAGTGTATGTATAGTTTTCATATGTGCTTTCAGTTGGAATGTGGACAATGGGATATCCAAGTACTGTATACATGGGGGGACAAGATTGATGGGTATGGGATGGATAGCTTGAGAACCTAACAAGGGCTGTACCTAAGGGGAAAGCAGATGGCACAAGTTAAGGCAGGAGCCTTAACTTGCAATTTCCATTCTTTTTGAAGGACGAATGAATTTGTAAGAGCCTTAATGCCAATCTTAAACAGAAGGTTTTTTGATCCTACAATATAAATAACAAAGAAACAATCTATAAGGTGATTTAGAAGTTCATACCTGATCCAACAACTCCCTGGCTCTATTTCCCCTTATGTGCTTATTGGCATGCTGGTAATAAACGGCCTGCCTATTGAAAGTTTAGGCCTGAGCCAGAGTTTGGTTCACTGAAGTGATCGATACCTAAGGGCTCAAATCCGTACATTCTCCCAATTTCTTTTCTTTCTGAAGTTTCCAGGACAGTTATTATTTCTCCCTATACCTTACCAGAAGAAGTCCAACTCCTGTCCCTTGTTTCTCCACCTCATCCTGTAGTCTTTCTTGGGACCTCCTGCCCGGCTCTGTCAATACAGGTGCTTTTGGAGCCTTTCACGGGTGTTCCACTTCCAGATACTCTTTCTCCAGTTTTATTTTATTTATTTATTTATTTATTTTCAAACTTTTACTAAACCGCCCCTCCTGCCACAGGCAGCTTGGAGTGGCTTTCAATTCCACCACAATATCCAGATTCAAAGCCTGGTGGCAACTCATCCAGGCCTATGCCATTTTGGGCAATCATCACACAAATTTTTCTTCCACTAACATATCTAGTACCTCACAGCTTGCATGGGCCTTCACTTATCGCGTAGCTCAATTTACTAGTGTGACCAGCGAAGCCTTGAGGCTTTATTCCTGTGATCATTTGCAGGCTGTTCATCTGTTTCTCTTTAAATTATGTTTGGTTTATAATAATGAAAATAAAAAGGGTTAGTTGTTGGTTTTTATTAATTATTATTATTTATTATATGTGCAATTACATGTGCAAATTTCTTTTGGCCTTTCTCCTCTTGAGAGAAGACCTTTTGGTCTTTCCCTCTGTTTAAAAATAGCTAAATTATCATGAGGAGTTGAACTACAAACAGAAACAAATTTACAAACTGTGTTTTGGTAGCAGAAAGAAATTTAGGTATTTGTTCGCTGAAGTGAATATGCACCATATTATTATTTAATATTTATCAAGTATTTATATAGCATCAGCAATGTACCTGGTGCTGTACAATCATTAATTGTAGACAGGTCCCTGACCCAGCTGGCTTACAATCTAGAAGAGACAAGGAAGGGGAGATGAAGGAGAAGGGAACAAAGGGAGAAACAATACATTCACCAAGTCACAGATGCATGTGCTTAGCAAGTTAGAGGTAAGAGGGGAACCCCAGGTAAATTGGTGAGGAGATGAGGAGCTAGGAGTTGACCAAAGAGGTAGGCTTTCAGGAGGGATCTGAAGGTTGGCAGGGAGCAGGAATTCCAGGCACTGGGGGCAACAAAAGGGTGGATACTTTTGAGGACAATGAGACTTGGGGGGGGGGGGTAATGAAAGAGGTGTTTGGGTAGAAGGAGCCAGTGGAGGGAAGAGAGATGGGGCTGAACATGATCAAAGCAGTGGGCAAGATGGATGGTCTTGGCAGTGGAGTTTTGAACAAAAGTGAGAGGGGCAAGAGGAGGGGGCAAGAAAGGGGGAAGGTCAGTAAGGAGGAGATTGTGATAATCAAGGCAAGAGATTACTAGACTATGGATTAAGGTCTTGGCAGTGGGAATTGTAAAGAATGGCTGGATTCTAGCACTGTTGTGCAGGGAGAGATGGCAGGATTTAGCAACAGATTAGATATGAGGAAGGAGTCAAAGGAGTCAAAGGAGAGGAAGGAGTCAAAGATGAACCCCAGGCTATGCGCCTGAGGGACAGGCTAGCTAGATGGTGACACCAACAATGGAAACTGAGGAAAGGAGGGGAGAGAGGTTTTGGTAGCAAGGATAAGGAATTCAGTCTTGGACATATTAAACTTGTCACACATATGCAACAAAGCAGTCCTACCCCCTCAGTTGCTGGTTCCTGGGCCCCTTTCCAAGACAGAAGCAGCACTTCCTAGGGCAGTGGTCATATGAGGTTTCATCTTTGTAGGGCAGGGAATATGTCGGCAGGAATACAAATAGAACTTGCTTTGTACAATCCCTCCTGCTGGATGCCTTGGACACACTGATTTCGACTGAATTCACACTTGTGAAATGCCCTGATCCCTGTCCATAGATTGATGTCCTAGCCAGCAAGGCAGCTGTTGGGGACACCCATAGGCTTGATTGTTCCCTAGGAGTGAGGAGGGTCTAATGCTGGGTTGTTAACTCTCATGGCATTTAGGACTTGTTTGGGAGGGTGGGGGGGAAGGAAACAGCTGCTGAAACTGGGAGAACCTTAGCTGCTATTTCTTTTAGACAAAGGGGACAATCCAGCAGCCTGCTTACACTGACCCCGATGTGTGGTGCACAGCCAGAATGTGCACGCTTAGACGCACAAGCAGTGCCCCGTGCACAGCACAGCCGCACAGGGCAGGTTACATAGGCCGGGGCTGCACTTTCCCCCTGTGCGGCTATGCTGCGTGTGGGGCACCGCGTGCATGTCTGAGCACATGCATTCTGACTGTGCGCCACACATCGGGGTCAGCGTAAGCAGGCCGCTGAATTGTCCCCATAGTCACTAGCTCTAGCTTGCAGATCTCCACTGCTTCCATCTTTTCAGTGTAGCTTGGAAGAGGCTCTCTACATGTTGAACTTCTAGCATTAGATGGCTGTCTGCATGATACATTTGGTATAGAGAGCCCAAAGTGCTAGAGCAAGAGTGAGGAGTAGGGATTTTTAATCACAGATGCTTAGATGTTGCATGAGCAGCATTTGTGCCTTGACAAGTCTGATCTTTTCTCATGAGGAAGAGCTAGAACCTGGGCTCCTGGGCAGTGCTTGTAGCCCATCTGGCATTGTGACCTATATTGGAATCCACCCTGTTACAATGGCAATTCTGCTGTCTTTGGGTACAGATCTTGCCAGTCTTGCTTATGCCAAATGAGTCCACTTCCCCAGCCAGGAGAAAGGGTCTGTTCACCATGGGCAAGGCTGGCAGTCAAGGACTCTTGGTCTGGTTTCTCCTCTGCTGAGAATAGGCTGAATTGAACTGAAATGTAACCAGATGGTGTGGCATTGTAATTAATTACCCACCTGCTATGCTGTGTAATTAATCACCATCTACAAGTCAAAGTAGGTGTAAGTGCTGCTTCCAGAGGCAGAGAGGCTGTGCAGCCACCTCCAGTGCATTTGGCTCTGAAACATTTATTTTCCAGCAGACAACAACTGGGAAGTTGCTGATGTGGAGCAAAGTTGACCTCACTTCCCTCAGTTAATGTTTGAATCTTTAGTGGCCCCTGGACCAGATGGTTTTTTGTTGCTCCATGCTGGCTTCTGACTGGGTTTCAGAGGTCCCTTTTCCCTGGTCCCTCCCTGCTCTGCTGTGATATTTTTGCCCCTGAAGTTTCCTAGCATTATCTCATTGATATAGTTCAAGGTGAGGTTGTTGAAGACCATATTGAGATGGTCCACTCCAGGCAGTTCTATGACATGCACTCTCTCCTGCTGCCGGTTGTGCCATATCTTGCACAGCTCCATGCTACGGGTGCTGACAGTGTCATCTCCATCTCCATACACTATGTCCACAGGGTCCTCATATGGGAAGTGCTCATCGTAGATGTAAGTCTCCACTGTGGGGAGACCAGTGCCATAGAGACAGTATGTCTCTACATCAGGTGGTGGCAGCCCCTTCAACAGGTCTTTGGTATCATTCCACATGTACCAGCCATCCTCAAAGTTGACGTCAATGAAGAAGTGCTGGTAGTCCTGGTAGGTGTAGTTACGGAAAGGAGTGGAGATGAAGACATGTGTTTCAGGCCAGGCCAGGTTATTTGGGAACATCCAGGGGCTGGTGGTGGTCATGCGCTGCTCCTCCCGTAGCTTGATGCTGGACATCAGTGGGATGCCTTGATTATCACCTGCAATTCAAACTGCAGTTTGAAAACAGCAACAACAGCTTACTTCATATTGTCCCTGGGTCCTTCTGTGCAAGCAGGGTAATTTCACCACCACCATCAAAATGCAGCCACTGTGGTCAACATTGCATGGCATCTTAGACCAGGAATGGAAATAATTATTGCAGCAAAGTAGAGCTGCATAGTCCAATGGTATGGGAGTGAAAGCTGGGATCCAAGCCTAAGAACTGACTGTGTTCACCAGGATAAACCCCAATAGCAATGTTGTATCTACAGTGTTGTAAGCAAACAATTTGTGTGCACAGGAACCCTACAGAACAGAATTGCTGCAAAACTACATACAGAAAAGATGAACTGTCACCTTGTCCAACGGCAGGGCTGGCTCTTTCCCTGCTGAGCTGTCTGATGTCACTGCCTCTGAGTGGAGATGGGGCCAGAAGTTAGAATGAGGTGGGAAGGAGTGGCTGGCCAGGGGTTGAGAGTTAGTTCAGACATCAGGGTAGGGGGTTTGTGAGGAAATACAAGAGGTTCAGATCATAGATTTGGAATGAACCTCGAGAGTCATATAATCTAGTCCCCTACTTGGATGCAGAATGCTGAATTACTATAATAATACGGGGAGAATCCCGGATGGTTGGGAATTACTATAGCTGTAGCCCATTTATAAAAAAGGCTCTAGAGCAGACCCTTCAAATACAGGTTCATTAGCCTGCTCAGTGTAGTCGGGAAACTATATGCTAAACTACTGCTGAGTAGACTGACCTACTGGATGGAGCAAAGCAAGATCCTCCATCCAGAGCGGGCGGGGTTTCAGGCAGGACGATCCACAATTGAGTAGAGCCTAATTTTATTCCATCTTGCGGCTAAAGATAGGAAACTCAATGGGAAACTATACATAGCCTTTTTGGATTTAAGGGCTGCCTTTGACCGGGTCAATAGGCATTTGCTTTGGGAAAAACTTGACCAAATGGAGATAGACAAAAGGCTGCTCACCCTTATCCGCTTACTTTATCAGGATACAGTGCAGGTTGTAAGGTTGGACAAAGCAGGACATTCCTCTAGGGAAATTAGTATCAGTCAGGGAGTGAGGAAAGATTGTATGCTGGCTCCCTGTCTGTTCAACTTGTTTGTAAATGACTGGGTTCTGGCCATGGCTAGAATGGACTTTTTTCCTCCTAGGCTGGCCTCAAGACATGTGGGTTGTTTAATGTATGCAGACGACATGGCGTCACAAACTAAGGTGGGACTCAAGAGGCAGCTTAGGCAATTCTCAAGGTATTGTCAGACAAATCTACTTAATATCAACCACTCTAAATCTAAGATCTTGGTGTTTTCTAACAGCAGAAGATCTCATTTATGGTCTCTTGATGGCTAGTCTCTCCAGCAGGTTCCATCGTTCAAATATTTGGGGTTACATTTTCATCGCTCAGGGCAAAGGATACTACTTCTGCTATATGTAGGGAATTACCAGCATCAGCTGTGGTCCCTTTGGATGTGGCAGGGTGAATTTCTAATGCTAAGATAGGAGCTTTCCTTTTGTATGGTACTGAAGTTTGGGCCCCTTTGGTGCCACTTAAATTGGATCTGCTTCAGGTGGATTTCTTTAGGAAGATTCTGCGAGTGCCTGTCGGTACCCCCTCAGCTGCCATATGATCTAAGGCTGGCCAACTAGGCTGGAATAATGTGGCAATGATTAGAGCTGTAAACTTCTGGTTGAAGGTAACCAGCATGAAAGAGCGTGGGTTAGCCAAATTCTTTTTTGAGGACCTGTACAAAGATAAATGGCAATTAGCTATCGAAAAATATCTGACAAGGCTGGGCTTTTCTATTAGATACTGCCAAGGAAAATCTATTGAGGCATTAAAAGCAGAGATTACAACAAGAATTAAGGATACTGCTTGGCAAAATGAATCTGCATTGATTAGGAACACCCGACACCTGAACCTGTTGTGGTCCCCAAAATTAGGTGATCCAGTTGCATATTTAAACTTAGTAACCACTCTAAGGAGCAAGTGGCTTTTCATGGCAGCTAGACTCAATGCCCTCCCATCAAAAATCACTGAGGGTCGAAGAAGAGGGATTACGTATAGCGAGAGGTTATGTCCCTTTGATCAGACAGTCGCAGAAACTTCACAGCATATTCTGTTTGACTGTAGGCTATATGACGATATAAGGAGAAACCTCCTGGGAGAGCATGAATTGCTGGTACTTGCATTACAGGATACGGATTATGAGCGTACCAAACTAATAGCAAAATATCTGGAACAGGCCTTTGCATGAAGGCAGGATTTCTTAGAATTTAAGCTGAATGGTTAGCCCGTATAGTAATACTGACCTGTTTTTTCCCCTTGTTCCTGTCTCTTTTAGTAGTTAATTGATTTAAGTTGAACAGATGGTGGCTGGTGCTATCTGTATTACCACATTGTTCTATTGTTTTATCATTATTGTGGGTTTTTTAGCCCTTATTACTGTTGTGTGCTGTTGCTGTATGTGGTTCTAATGCAATGGCCAATGGCTACGCTAAAATAAATCATTATTAATTAATAATAATTATAATTATAATTATAATTATTTATTATTATTATTATTATTATTATTATTATTATAACTGTAGCATCCCCAACAGATGGTTGCATCCCTTGCTTGGATGCAGGATGGCTATACCTGCAGCATCCCCAACAGATGGCTGTCCTCCAGAGTCTTTTTGAAAATCTCTGGTGATGAAGAACCTACCCATGAACCTTTGCAGATCAGAGGCTGGGGGTTGTAGGTGAGCATCATACCAAGCCCATGCCCTGTTGCTTCCTAACAAGCTGTTTGGAGTCAAAGCCAGTGGCAACTCACCAGAAGCCAGGACCCGCATGGACTTCACAGCACCACCCCAGGGTGCACCCAAGGAGATGAACCCCTGGATGAATTGCTCTTTCCAGGCCTGGGACTGCTGGTGCAGGAAGTAGAGGATGTTGAGATTGCCTAGGCTGTGGCCAATTAGGAAGATGCGTTGTTGGTAGGTGCCATGCATCTCTTCCACCAGTGCCCGCAGCTTCTGGAAGTAGTACACCTGCTGATCTGTGGTGAGAGGGGCAGATGGGGTGAAGGTCAGTGGGCTCATGGGAACTGCACAGAGAGGGTGGGCCCTGGAGTCCAGACCATGGGGTAACACCCCTGGCTCCCTCGGTACCCAGCACATGCAGCAGTGAAAGAAAAAGGTTAGACAAGGAAACCACGAGGGGTGTTCATTCAATTCCATGAGGCATCTCCCCACCTTTTCCCCATAGTTCTCGCAGACCCCTTCCCATCTCTTAGGGTTCATTTCTGTGGGGCCCATGTGGATTTGGGTGGTTTGCCCTATATCCCTCCCCAAACTCACTGGGACTGATTCTCCAGTCATATGGCGCAGCTCGCACTGTCCGGTCCCGCACATAGCCATTGTTCACCAGGTGTTGCACCAGTGTGTGGAGATACCCTGGTGAGAGAGAGAGAGAGAGAGAGAGAGAGAGGAGCTCCACAGAAAGAATGAATACACATGGGGGTGGGAGGTGAGAGCCTGAGACATAGTGTGGAGACTGGAGAATCCTGGGGTGGACTCACAAGGAGCCAAATGGCCAAGTTCCTTTTACCTGCCAACTTGCTCTTGTCCAAATACTCCACCGAGTATGTCTTGCCAAACCCTGGGACCCGGATATGCACCCCAGGGGCATTGGATATTCGTCGTGTGGTTCGGTTGTACAGCACTCTGCAGACATAGGACAGGCAAATCCAACACGGCCCTCATTTCAGGATCCTGGGTATTCCAAAATCCTGAGTCAGGCCCCCTAAAGCTTATGACTGACTTAAAATCATGCCATTTTACAGATACAGAATTGAGCCCTACAGTTATTTACTTTTTGGCGTTAGACCCCATAGGCGTTAAGTTTTCAGGCTTTTCTCCTCAGCCATGAGGGCTGGAAAATAACAGTCTCCAAATGGAAGCTGTGAGTCTCATCTCCTGACTCCATGAACTGGGGCTTTATGGACAATGCCAAACCATTTAAGACAATTTTACAGCAAAAGTCACATTTTTGCAACATGAGAATTCCCTGTTTTTTTGTTTTTGTAAAATAAAGCTAGCATTGGAAAAATCAGGGAGGGAGCAGGGAATGTCAGATTCATGTATCAATGCATCAGATATAATTTGAACTACTTTTTTTCTTTTATTGGACCAACTATTGTTGGTGGAAACGTGCAAGCTTTCAGACCTCACATTTCCACCAACATTTCTACAAATAATAGTTGGTCCAATAAAATATATCATTTGAACTACTTCACAGTTCAAGTAGTAGCTCCTGGGGGCGCTCTGCACTCGGGGTTCCCAGCTGACAGTGGCCAGGAGCTAGGGACCCTGTGCAGGGCCCCCCTGCCGCATCTCCCCTGACAGGCAGCGGAGGGGGGGCATGGAGTGAGGGAAAGGCAGAGGCCCCACCTCTGCCACACTCCATGGCCCCCCCTCCACTGCCTGCCAGTCTAGGCCAGGGGAAATGTGCGACAGGCGGGGCCACTGCCTCTCCCTCATCCCCCCTGGCCAAGACAGCCAGACAGCAGAGGGGGCTAGCCACCAGTGGAAGTGAGGGAGAGGCAGAGGCCCCACCTCTCCCATACTCCGTGCCCCCCCTCCATGCTGCCTACCAGTCTCAGCCAGGGGAAATGTGGGAGTGGCGGGGCCTCTGCCTCTCCCTCATTCCCCCTGGCTGAGACAGCCAGGCAGCAGAGAGGTCCAGCTGACAGCGGAAGTTAGGGAGAGGCAGAGGCCCCGCCTCTCCCACACTCCATGCCCCCCCCTCCGCTGCCTGTCAGTCTCGGCCAGGGGAAATGTTGGAGAGGCAGGGCCTCTGCCTCTCCCTCACTCCCCCTGGCTGAGACAACCAGGCAGCAGAGGGGGCCAGCGTGAGGGAGAGGCAGAGGCCCCGCCTCTCCCACACTCCCTGCAACGTCCGGTGGCAGCAGGCAGTGCAGCTGCTGCACCTGCCGCCACCAGAGCCCACCACCGGAAGCCAGCAAGTGGGCCTGGTGCAGGGCCCAGGATGGCCAGGGGCGACACCACAGTGACAGATGGGGTGGTAAGTGCCCCCAAAATGGTTGGACTTGGGGATGGGCGGAGAAGAGTGCCCCTCCACCCATCCCTGAGCCCAGGCAGCGCCCCCTGACCAAGCCTCATTTCTCCCCCACCCTGGACCCCGCAGCTCCTAAGGCTGGGCCTGCAACTCCATCTCCATTGCTGTCACTTGGGACCAACATAACATCTCTCTGGATTGCATCAAATACAAGAGAAATTAACACCAGGCAAAGAGAAGTGAAGCAGAGGTTAAAAAGCTGAAATTGGGGCTATATCTCCAGCAAGAAGAGAGATCATGGAGGAAAAATAGATCAAGATACTGGGATGGAACACACAAAACCTCTGGCCCCTGTTCTGGTCTACAGTCACCTCCTCCTGGAACATGATTGTTCACTGATCCTATATGAGACAATGGGTGTAAACTAGGGCTGTTCCAAATATAAATATTCTTTAGTATTTCCAAGGTTCCAAGTATCGGTCCTGAGTGTTTGGGCCAATATTCAGAACATCAGAAAATACTTGGCATTTGGAAGGGCTGAGTGCGGGGGGGCGGGCAGCACAGCCAGCAGTGCAGGCCAGGCAATAGAGCATTGGGGGCAGGGAAGGTGATGCAGGCAGGGAGGGGGGGGTGCCACTTACTTAAAAGGAGTGCGGGAGCCGGGCACACTGCTCTAGTCTGGACTCTGCTTCAAGCCACAGGAGCTGGGCATGCTTGGACTCTACTCCCAGTTTTGAACAAGGTTTCTCTGAGCATGCTCCTAAAGCTCTTTGGGAACATGCTGGGAAATGTAGCCCAGCTTGCTGCTGTGTGTGAGCAAGCTGGACTTCATTTCCCAACATGCTCCCAGAGAGCTTTAGACTGAGCATGCTCAGACAAACTGCATTCAGATGCACAGTGGCAAAAGCCAAAGGTGTGTGCTAGGCTCTCACAGCTTTTAGGTGAGTTTTCTGGCCCCCTTCCCTGCCCCCTGCCTCTCGCTGCCCTGTTACCTACCTGCTCATGGTGTCCATCTGCCCCCCCTTCTTGCCCTTCATTGAGGAGTTACCAAGTACCATGGACATTACTTGTTTTCTCGGTACTTGGTAAAATCAAGTCAGGCACGGTGATACTCAGAAAATTCCGAGTAAAACCAAGGACTGAGTTTCAGCCCTAGTGTAAACAGAGGGGCAGCAGCTATGGATTTACCCACAGATACCCCATCACCTCCAGGTTTAGCTGTCTGTGAATGGCACCTGCCAGATGTGCAACATGGAGCAAGCTGGGGGCTGCTCCAGGGCAGCCCAGGATGGCGTACTCTTCAAGAGCCAGGGGCAAGCACACTTCACAGAGCAGTGTGGCCAAATTTGGGGCAATGGCAATATCTGGTGCTGTTGCCCATCTGTTGGGGGGCTGGGGGGGGACCCATGTAGCACCTCAGCACCCATCCATCTGTTGCCTTGTTCAGCACCAAAGAAGTCCAGTGGCCAGGTGGCAGCAACATGGGAGGCCTAATCCTGGCAGCAGAAGGAAGCTGGAATGATGTAACTGGCTGAAGGAATCAGAGGTCCGAGGTTTGGACAGACTCAGGGACCAGAGTCAGGAGTGGGGTGGAGCAAGGATCTGAAGACATGGGGTTCTGGACTGAGTCGGAGTGGGACAGAGGGTTTGGGACAGGCAAGAGCTGAGGCAGAGTGTAGGAGTTTCAGAACCAGCAGGTATCAGACAGGGCAGCAGAAACAGGAAGTAATACCCTTCCTGCTGCTACCAGCCAGTCTTATATGGTGGCTGGCAGCTTATCAGGAAGGTGGAAGGAGTGAAGAGGGATAGAGAGAGATGTCTGGAGGGACATGGCCTGACTGGTGCAGAGAAATCCTTTGGGGGAATGGCAAGGCCAGAGGCACAGTAAAACCATGGTGCTACAGGCCCAGTTATTGCTTCAGAAATCCTAGGAGTGAGTGTTCAAGACAGCCAAGACAGCTGTGGAAAGCCATGTCCCAACTTTCTCTATCTGGCCCCCAGCCCTCAGTAAGCACACAGGGGTACAGGCCACAGCTGCATCAGGCCTCCAGCCCCCACCTAAGCCTCTCCCATGACCAGGGCCCCGATTCTTCTGCAAAAAAATTTCTGAAATTCTGCGACCCAAAATGGAAAATTCTGCGACCCGAAATGGAAAATTCTGCGACCCAAAATGGAAAATTTTGCGACCCAATAAAGTTACAAAGCCGGTCTAGTAAAATTCAAAATGAGTTCTTTAATAGCAGTAATGACATCTTTATAATTAAAAACAAACATTTATTTACATATTTGCATTAATTAACACATTTTACAGTCCAGCAAATAAAGACATTTATTTATTTGCATTAAAACACATGAAAACAGATCGCCTGAGATTGTCTTCCCCAAAGCCTCTGCGTGTGTCTGTATATATCAGGTTATGTGTGCTGAAACTGCGCTCTGCATCGGCAGAAGTTGTTA
>QEPC01005877.1:1780872-1794962 GCA_003113815.1 Sphenodon punctatus
TTCTCGGGATGGAGGGGGAAAGAATAGATGTCTCTTCCCCAGGGATAGAAATGCACCACCCTGTAGTCCTAAAGGGGCAGGAGCATCAGTCTAAGAGTGAACTGTGCACCTCTCCCTTACCTAGGAAGGAGCAAGGAAATGCTGCTGAAGTAGAGACTGGAAGGGAGGAAATGGTTAACAGTGTCCAGAGTCAAGTCGCTACACTTGGTAAACTGAATCCTCCGGAGTTTTGTGTGGGGAGGTCTCAAGGGATACTTGGGGGTTCTCACACCCATGTCACAAAGTCAGACTCCCCAAAAGGAGAAAGACATGGTTATACGGATCCAGGGGATCCTGGAGGTACAAACAGAAGTCGGGGGCAGGGCACAAGAGAGGATGCTGACAAACGCCCCTCCACAAAACAGTTTTTGACTGGGTGATTGATTTGAATGCAAAGACATCCACACACAGTATCACAGCCATGGGGGAAATGCAAATGCCACATGATAACAATCTACCCACTGGGAATTACAGCATTACTCCTGGTGAAAAATGTTTGGAAATGCAGAATTACACAGACAACACACAGGGGATGCTCGTAGTGTAAAAGGTATCACACTTACTCCACATACCCTCCTGTGTCTCCTAATAATACTTCTGATCTACAGTCTGGATAGTCCAGGTAAATCAGACATAAAAGCTATGCCAAGGGGAACAGACATACAGTCAATGACAAACAGGCTGCCAGATAACCTGGAAACATGGCCAAAGTTTGGAACTGGGGAACAAAGGTTGTTAACATGGCGTTCCCACCCATTTGTCACAGTCTTATACAGACACCTCAGGGTATACCCCTACAAGAGAGTGAACCTAGAAATACTGAATCCTGAGGATCACTCCACTACGACATGGTGGAAAACACGTGAACATGATAGCCCCACACGGCTGACAGATGGTTTTGAAAACCAAAGGTCTTACTGTAATAAGATTCAAACACGCACAAATCAGGTAGAGGGGTTGCATATCCCTACACACACCGGCAGGATACACCAGTCTAAGCATGTTACGGTACCCTGTCGAGCCCACTTCACATGCAATCTTACAGGGGGGCTGTCACGGAGGAACATAAGGTCACACACGTGTAACACGGGCCTACATATCGACTACAAATCTGGTAAATATGTAGTGCAAAAGGTTTCACATGTATGTAATGTTACAATTGAGGACTGTAAAACTCAAATTATGGCTATAACACGTGGCCAAGCTACAGGAAATGCAAAGAGATACAAAGAATGTGTATTTGATAACCCTAGCCAGACAGTCCTGCGGAGATGCAAAACGACCTCCATGTTTGCCTGGGTTGCCTAGTGACAGGTCACACATTTCCATTTCCCCAAAGGCAGGAAGTGAGAGACAAAGAAGGGGGAAGGGTACTTAAATAAGCTGGCTTCGCTATCACTTACCCAGAGTCACCTTGAACACTCTCATCTGCATACGAAAGCCTGCCAGCAAGTCAGGCTGGAGAACATGACTTAAGGGAAACATGATTTTGCTTTTCTACTCTAAGCCTGGAGACCCAGTCGCTTACACCAAAGGACTGAGTGAAACTTATGGACCTTTATAGGGTAAGATGCTGATTTAGGAACTCAACCAGTATCGATCAGGAATGCGTTATATTTACCTTTGATTTCTAGTAACCACTCTGTATCAACTATCTTGCTTATGTAATCAATAAATTTACTTCTTATCTTTATGAAGAAGTGTCTGTGTCTAACATTGGAACACAAGTGAGCAACAAAAGCCCTCAAGCTCTTGCGAACCCAGAGAGTAAAGTGTCTGTAAATGGGAAGGATGGGGCCCTTGAGTGACAAAGGAGTTGTTCCTGTGGCAGACTCGAATTAGCCAGAGAGAAACTAATTCAAGCGGGCTGTGCGCAAGGGAAACTGAGTCACTCAAACCTGGTAAAGTGGAGGTACGGACCCACCAACCCGTGACATCCCCCTCTGGAGAAAGGAGGAACATAGGGCAGGGGTGCACAGCGACACAGGAAGTGGTGCGAGGCAAGACTTCGTGGCTGCCATTTTGATCCAGGCATGGAACCAGCCATGCCACACCTGGATTCCAACGAGTGAGCAGCCCACGGGGGAGATCAGAGCAGCTGGCTTCAGTGGCCTGGCTTCGGTGGCGTGGGGGAACATCCAGAGGGAGCGGGCCCACAGAGCACTGCCCCCACCCCCTCCTTTTCAGCTTCACCAGGAGAGCTCCCCATGGTGAGTTCTGACCCTGGAACAAGGCCTATAGGCCCCTCAGGACCCCAGAATGAGTGCACCTCTCCCCCCAACCCCCTTTCAGCTTCGTCAGGAGGGCTCCCCGTGGTGAGTTCTGGCCCTGGAAAAAGGCCAGGACCCTGGCGCGAGTGCACCTCCAGCAAGCCTGGATAGCAGAGGCACCCCAAGAACAGGGGCAGACAGGAAGGCCTTGCAGGCCAGATTGGGGATGGCATTCCCCGGCAGGAGCCCCCAAAATAGCAGCTTTCAAGAAAGGCCTTGCAGGCCTTGTTGGGGGATCGCGTTCACTGGCAGCAGCCCCAAGAGCAGGGGGGTTTTTTTCAGAGAAGCCTTACAGGCCTCATTGGGGCCCCATTCCCTGGCAGCATCCCCGAGAACAGAGGCTTTCAAGAAAGACCTTGCAGGGTTCAGTGGGGACCACGTTCCCTGGCAGCAGCCCCGAGAACAGGGGCTTTCAGGAAAGGCCTTACAGGCCTCATTGGGGACCGCTTTCCCCGACAACAGCCCTGAAAACAGGGGCTTCCAAAAAGGCCTACAGGTCCCATTTGGGGACCGTGTTCTTCAGCAGCCCCCTCCCCGCCAGGAGGGGCACTGCAGGAAAGGCCTTACAGGCCTCAGTGGGGGACTGCTTTTCCCCAGTGGCACCCCTCCAACAGGGGCAATCTGAAGAAGGCTTTGCACGCCTCATTGGGGGGCGGGGCCCTGGCAGCACCCCTGCTAACAGGGGCACTCCAATAAGGGCCCTATGCACCTCGTTGGGGGAGCTGGTTCCCCGGTGATAGTACTTTCAAATGGGGGCACTTCAGAGGTGGCTTCTGGGGGGACCGGATGTCCCAGGAAGGCGGGCTGTTAATAGGGCGGATAGCTGCAAGCATCCATAAGCACAGCACTAGTTCAAGGCCCCTAGCAAGAGGGGAAGCGGAGCAGACCAAGGAGAGAGGAAGGCAAAGCAGGTACCCCCAACCCCCCACCCGCAATTTTTCCCTAGGGTTGGCACGGCCCGGCTTCACAATGGTGAAGGGAAGTGGGGGCAGGAAAAGCAAGGGCCCAGCAAAAAAGGCACTGGCAAAGAGAGTGGAAGAAGTGTTGGATTCCCTCCAGGCCCGCAGGAGCGGGTGTGAGGGCGTCCTGAACACCATGACGCATAGGGTACAGGGTCAAACTTCTGAGGAAGCACTCAATGCAAGGGGGTTTGGGGCACAAGGCGAGGCTGGGAAAGAGGGAGCTCAGAGGCCCGGGGAAGAGCCCAGGTCTGACGAGTCGGACATTGAGCCGAGGGAGGACCAAAGCACTGGGACCAGGGCCAGCTCAAGTGTGGTGCAGCTGCCGGCCCGGTTTAGGGACAAGGTGGGATTCATGGGGGTCAGAGCATTGGGAGGTCAACTCCCACCAAACTTGAGGCCCCGCGGGTGTGGCAGGGGACAGCCCACGGGAGAACAAGCCGGGTTAGCGCCAGTAATGCCTCCCTCCCCACCCAGGCGGGGGGGAAGGTGCAGTTTGTCACCCCCTAGGGTTGAAGGAGATGAACCACCAGCTCAAAGGGCACATGGAGATCAGCTGGCAGCAGTCCTCAAGACCCTGAATGCATTCATGGGGTGATTCAAGGCACTCAAAGAACGGGTAGCTGGGCTGGCGGATGGAAGGGAGATGGCACTGAGAAGGCAAGCACCCCATCCAGGGGATAGGACAGAGGATGCAGCACCTGTGGAGCATGCGGTGGTGGAGGCAAGGGATGAATCATCCAGGACAACAGATGAGGGCATGAGCACCAGCAGCCTGGGCCGAGGTGGGTGCAGCCACTGTAGCCAAAATCATGATGGGCCAAAAGGGGGCGCTGAGAGCAATGAACAGACCCCCCCACCCGGGCTCGCCAGGGTGGGGCGGCTGGAATGGGTAGGGTCTTGGGTCCCCTGGCCTTCGCAGGATACAGGAGATGTGGTCAAACCTAGGCAGGGGGACCTTCAAGCAGAGGCAAGGCCAGAGTGGAGTTGGGATGAGGACAGACAGGCTGGGGGGACAGGTGTCTTGGGCCAGGGTTATGCCACACAAACAGCAACAACCCGCCGGGAACCTGGTACTTGGGCACCCATGGGAGTGCCGGTTGGGGCGCAGCTCATCCCGCATACACACTAGAAAATATGGAAGGGCGAGTATGTAGAAGTCTTCTCGCTGCTTTATACGGAGCCTGCACCTGACCCCAACTCCAATGAGAAGGATAAGGAGAAGGTGCATTTCAAGCACCCTAAGGTAGATAAGAACTGTGCCAATTGGTCCGCTGCCTTCTCAGTGCTGATGGGCGTCATGATCCAGGCTGCACCTGACCGAGCGGCCGAACTAATAAAGTATCTGAATATTGTGCGCAGGGCCTACGACACTGGGAACCCGGGTGCGTAGCTCTGCTATGATGAGGGCTTTTGGAAGAGAGCGGCAATTACCCCAGGGCTTAGATGGGACATGCACGCATCAGATTTGTGGGTGGAGTCTATGTCTAACATGGCAGGGACACACAGGACCGACATCGGTCATGCCCTAGTGAGAGGGGGGTGGCCCCAATGAACGATCCCTTTCATGAAGGCGGGCATTGGAATAGCCAGAAGGGAGGTACATGCTGGGACTTCAACGGGCCCTTGGGTTGCACCCAGTCCACGTGCCGGTTTCAGCACGCTTGGTCCCATTGCGGGGGGAGTCGCTCAGGGGCCCAATGTAACAGTACCCGGGGCCAACCGCAAGGGAGACAGCAAGGAAGGGCTGGGGGCAACCAGCCCCAAGGGGAAGGAAAAGGCCCCAACACCGGTCAAACATAGGGCACTTGAAAGTGCACTCAGAGGTTGCCCTATGCGCAAGGAGGTCAAATATGTAGTGGCGGGATTCAAGGAAGGTTTAGTTATACCTGCCAGGTTCGAGACGTCAAGGTCATGGGTGATGAATTTGCAGTCTGTAAAGGGGAGAGAGGACTTGGTGGCTGCCAAGCTCCGCAAAGAACTCAGAGAGGGCCGCATAGCGCACCCTTTTGACTTCCTACCTTTTCCCGATTTGCACATTTCACCTTTGGGCATAGTGCCCAAGAAGCAGCCGGGCGAGTTTCACCTCATTCACCATCTGTCCCACCCTAGGGGACGGTCAGTGAATGACGTGATCCCCCCTGAGCTGTGTTCCGTTCGCTACGCATCACTTGATGCAGCGATCGAAATGGCGACAGAATGTGGACAAGCGGCGCTGCTGGCAAAATGCGATATAAAATCTGCATTCTGCCTGCTGCCAGTCCACCCTGGGAATTTGGAGGCCAATATCTCTTTGACAAGGCGATGCCCATGGGGTGTTCAATATCTTGTTCGGCCTTTGAGCACTTCAGCTCCCTGCTGGAATGGCTGGCATGCCAAAGAACAGGGTTGTGATATATTCTCCACTACATCGACGATTTCCTATTCCTTGAGGGGGGGGACAGGAGAGTGTGAAAGGGCCCTCCAGGACTTCCAGGTCATGACGGCTGAACTAGGGGTCCCCCTGGCTCCTGAGATGACTGTTGGCCCTGCAACGGTTTTGACATTCTTGGGAATCAAATTGGATACCGAACAACAGGTGTCCCGGTTGCCAGTTGATAAGCTGACCACCGTGACACTGAGGCCCTTTTGGGTCATCCCAAAGCGACGGTTAAACAACTGCAGGCCCTGGCAGGAAGCCTCAATTTTGCCTGTTGGGTGGTGGCTCTGGGGTGGGCTTTCCTATCCAGGCTTTATGAGAAGGTGGGATCCAACCTATTGGGGCACTGCCACATCAGAATCTCTGCCAACATGAGGGAAGATTTAAAAATATGGCTCCAATTCTTACAGAATTTTAATGGAGTCAGTATCTGGTGGGAGAGGTGGCTGATGGAAGCTGAACTGCAGGTCCAATCTGATTCAGCTGGGTCTCTCGGTTTCCGGGTGTATTGGGCAGAAAGGTGGTGCGCTGCCCCGTGGCCAGAGGAATGGATACAGGAGGGATGGACGCGGGACTTTACCTTTTTGGAATTGTTCCCCATAGTGGTGGCAGTACACATATGGAAAAGCGAGTTCATGAACAAAGCTATTTTGTTCTGGTGCGATAACCTCGCCGTGGTGCTTATAGTGAATGCGTTGTCATCCCACTCCAAGAGGGTGATGGGGTTGGTGAGAGCGTTCATCAGGCAGTGTCTGGCGAATAACATATTATTCTCAGCCAGGCATGTCCCGGGTATTAATAACGGCATAGCCGATGCGCTCTCTTGCCAACAGATGGAGCGGTTCAAACAGCTAGCGCCGGAGGCCAGGAAGGAGCCGGAGGAATTCCCCCCAGGGATATGGAGCATTGGATGGTAGCAATGTTCCAGGCAGTACAGGGATCACTGGCCCCTTGAACTAGAGCAGCCTACCTGCAGTCTCTGGCAGAGTTTCAGACCTTTAGGGAAGAGAGAGGCTGGGGGAGCCAGTTCCCAATCACGGAGGCCCAGACTCTGCAGTTCGCCATTGGGTTGCGAGATAAGGGGCTGGCGCCTGGAACGATCTCCAGCAAGCTGGCCACGCTAGCCTTTTACAACAAGCTGGCTGGGTTTCAGCCATCGAATGGGGGATTTTTTGTAAGGAAGATGCTAGAAGGTTGGCAGCGGGAGGCACCGAAGGGTGGTGATAGCAGGCGGCCCATCATGCCAGCTATATTACGTGCTATATTACCTGCCAGTTGACACAGGTCTGCACCTGGTCACCAGCATGAAGAAAGACTTGCTTGAGGCAAGGCGGATTCTCCCAAGTACGGTAATAGTATGGTCTGAGATGCTTGAGAGAATTAGATGCAGGGATGCCGTGCGCCCTAGTAAGGTAGATAGGACAAGGAGGAAGGTTAATAAAGAAGTCAGAAAACTAGCGCTGGAAATGGGGGATAGAATTATTAGACATCCGGAAATTAAATTCAACAGGCCGGAATTGTATCGGGTGGACGGGGTGCACCTGTCTGATGACGGACTCGACATTTACCTACGGGCGATGCAGAAAGTATTGAGCCAGCTCTTGGAAGAGTCGGGGGAGGGGCGGGGCGAGACTAGCCAAGCATATGCTGACAGTCTCCGGTGGCAGGGGTCCAGCGACGTAGTTAACTAAGAAGTTAGGGATAGTCTGCTGACAGGTCATCTCCTTAAGAGGTGGGGTCTGAGTGAAGGCTAGAGCTGGTCCGGCTGGCATCACTCTGGACCCAGGATGGGGAGGGGCACGACTGGGGCCCTAGGACAGAGGTGGTCCAGGGCTCAAAGGAACTGCCCTTACTTCCTTCTTGGGGTCACAGTAGGCAAGGGCCTCTTGATACGGCTGGGGGCAGCCGGACAGGTGTGACATTGCAGCAGACATAGGGTGATTTCAGACGTTACGGGCGCCTGGTTCACCACAGCGGATTCCCGGTGGGGGTGAACAGGACAACCACCTCCCTGGGTGAATAAAAGCCCCGAACAGACATTACAGGGCCAGAACCACGACAGGGAATCGGGCCAGCAGATCACAGGCCGGGGCAGCGCAACAGACGTGACTCCGATTCCCGGCAGTGGTCAAAACACCCAGAATCCACCGGGCGGGGGTGGGACACAGACATGGCTGCCTGAGGGCAAACGAAGCCAAAAGGCACACAAGGGAACACCCACAAAAGGGAAACAGGAAGGGAGGGGGGAGAGGGAGAAGAGCCAGACAGGTAGCACACACAACAGGCACACAGACAATGGGGGCACAGTGGAACACACAACACAAGCAAATGCCCGGGCACACATACACACACAGAAGGGAAAGGAAGGGAAGGGAAGGGGGGAGACGGGCACCCGGACAACACACAAGGCACACTGGGCACAGTGGGGGGGGGGGGCGGAAAAGGGAGGATGGGGGAAGGGCACAGGGGCAGGGCAGGACACAGACAACGGCAACCACAACCCCCACAGCAGAACTGTCTGCATGGGCACCCCCACAGCAGTCCCAGAATGGGGGCCCCCAGGAGCTCGGGACCAAGGCACAGCGGGAGCCCACACGGCACAGCGAGTGGGCCGGGAACAGTCCAGGAGGCACACGCAGACCCCACACCCTGGACAGGGGCCGATGGAGGGCAGGCAGGAGAGCCGGTGCAGTGCATCAGGTCCAAGGACGCACACACCCCACTGGAGGAAGGTGGGAGGGGCAGTCCGGGGGCCCCAGAACCCTGAGGTCACACAGGCACCCAAGGGGGGTGGGGACTGGGGCCACAGGTGGCAGCGCTGGTGGGTGGGAACAGTCCGCTGGACACAGGCAGCTTGGTGAGGCCATGCAGAGCGCCAGACCCAGGCACCAGGGAAGGCAACCACGGAGGGGAAGACCGGGTGCGGAGGCAGATGGGGGGTGGGGTGGAGGCCGGAGGGGGCCCGGAGTCACAGGCAGGGGCTGTAGCACCCCGGGAAGCAGGCAGCACAGCAGCACGGCAGAGACATCAGGGAGGGAGCAGCCAGCAGAGCCCACACAGGGCAGGCAACCGGGGGGGCTGGGAGGCACACCGGGACTTACACCCAGCTTCTGGGGGCCACAACGGGCCCAGGGGCTGGGTGCCCTGCCCGATGAACCAGGTGGGGCCAATGGATCATGCCCCGGTGGTACCCCAACAAGGACATGTGGTGGGCGATCAGGTAGTAGGCCTCAAAGGGATCCTGCATGGACAGCCCCAACTGCACATCCGCACGGGACCACATGCCTGACAGCGCCACCAGCTCCGCTGTGGTAGGCTCTGACATGCAGCAGTCAGCAGCAGGGGGTCACGGAAACTGTCCCAGTACTAACAGCTGGTGATACACCGTCCCACGAGAACGCTGGTACCCCTGGGCCCCGTGAACACAGCCAAAGTAGGACACGGCCAAGGCAGGGCCCCCCTCCGCAAGGCAGGTCGTGTAGGCAGCCAGGCTGCACACAGACAGTGCAGACATGGTCTCGGCCGTGGACCAGCCCACATGAGAGCACCTCATCTCCAGGATGCGCCCATCGGGGAAGGGAACCAGCCTCAGACTCTCCGCATGCAGCCTGCAATCACCAGCGCTTGCCTCAGCCAAAGTAGCGAAGACCAGAGCTCAGGCTCGCATAAGCACCTGACTGGCTGTCAGGGCAGCCCAGGAGCAGCTGCATGGCCAGGGTATGCCACAGGTCACACAGGGACCTGGTCTTGCAGAAGGTCCAGCTATGGGGGGCCCCATGGGGGCCGGGAAGCGAGAGCCCGGTGGATGCACAACCAGCCATGGTCCAGCTAGACAGGGAGAATAACACCACGGACAGGGGAGCACGCATACCCTCCAGGGCTGGGGAGGGGGGTGGCTCCGAGGGGTCCCAAGGACAAGGCAGGCGACCATGGGCCGCAACATTGTATTGCAACAGTACGAAGCATGGGGTGCGGATCCGGCACAGCTGTAGAAAACAAGCACCCAAACAGGATGGCTATTCAGGCTGTCAAGGACACGGTGTTGCAAACAGGGAGGGCACCCTGTGTATGGAACAGAAAGCCCTAACATGGGAACAGAGAGCACAATCTCATTCTTCTGGGTGCACAGTGGATTTGCAATGTAATAAGTTTTCTAAGGAGGCTACAGTATCTCTTTCCTTCAATTAATGTTTTCAAAAACTGGCTGCACAAGCACCAATTTGTGATACTGTGGGAGGAGGCATCCTGACTTCGAGCTGGGGGTTGGACTACATGGCCGTTCAGGTTCCTCCCAGCCAGGGCTAACTTTAGAGTTTGCAGGGCCCAGTGTGAAGATAAAATGTGAGGCCCCTACTAGCCCCTCCCCTGTGGCCTCAACCCTTTGGGGGCACCGTCTGCAGGACGCTAGAGGATTTGGGGCCCCTGCTCAGAGGGAGTTGGAGCCCCGCACCCTGCCCTGGTGAAAACAGAAGCAACTGAAGGGACCCAGAAACAGCAGGGCTCATCCTGTGGTAAGGCCAGTCCTGCTTCCAGCCCTACAATTTTATGGAGAGTGCACCACAGTCCACAGGCCTGGAGAATAGCTCCAAACCCCTTCCCCTTCTAGATGAAGTTTAATAAGTTTTAGTTTTGGGGGATATCAAATGTTCTTAGCTGCAACCACCCAGCAAATTCAGCACCACCCCACTACCCCCACTCTGCCTGTGGGCCACAATGGCCCAATAACTTCAACCCAGGAACCAGGGCTGTTTCTAGCCAATCTCTCCTACCCAACATTCTCTGAGGTCCTGAAATTCTGTCTTTGTTTTCCTAAAGCAGCAGCATCTACTGCCACCTCCTCTATTCAGCACGTGCTGAGGAGCTGCCCCCTGCTTCTGCCTGTAGTGCTACATGCTCTGAGAGTTTCCTCAGTGCAAAATGGAGTAGGGGTATGATTTGCATAGGCTGCCATGCACATTGGCACAAAGATAGTGCTAGCCATTTATTTTTAAAAAAAAATTGGCTCTGGCAATAGTAGTCAACAGCAGACTGGATTGGAAACTAATTGGAATGTGCTGGGTGCCAAAGCAAGAGAAAGGTACTGAAAGGCTCCTAAAAGGCACATTTGGCTCCCAACAGTGCCATGAGGCTTTGACTCAGACCCTTTGCAACAGGGAATGAGTTTGGCTTCATTCTCCAATGTGCTGGTCTCTGCTACAGATGCCTGGAGGGAAACTACCTGGTATTGTCAATCCAGCAGTCAACTCCCAGAGGAAGGAACATGTTGAGGTTCAGCCAGATAGTGAAGTAGTCCTCAGTTTTGCGGTAGCACATCCAGTTCACCACATCAGGTTTGTCAAGCTTTGCTTCCAGCTGGTTCCCAAGACAGCCAGGCACTAGAGGGTCCCATAGAAAGAGAGAAGTAGCTCATCAGTTCTTAGTTCTCAACAGCACATACTGTAGATGATCTGCCATCTCCTTTCATGAACAAGCCCCATGTGTGTGTGAAAGACGAGAGCGTAGGGGGAGGACGTCTTGTAGTTGGGAGGATTTACTTCACCATTTCTCTCTAACCAGTTAATTCTCTATGTTGCGAAGCATCCTTACCTGTGTGCCCTCTCGAGCACAGAGAGCAGGTGGGGTGAATTGCTTTTGCTGGAGTTCAGGGGAAGACTCCAGTTTTGTTCTCTTGGGTCCTGTGGCAGGGAGAGCATCCAGTCCACATGTCTTCTCCCTGCTATAACTTCCATTCCCTAGAGCCCACCCCCTTCCATGTGACATCAGCTATGTGGAAGAGAAGAACATACAACTACATCCACAACAGACTCCTTAGAGCCAGTGTCTATGCTGTGGATGACCAATGCAGAGCTTCTATGCACCTGCAAAAACCCACACCTTAACAAATGTGACACTAGTACACATTCAGTTTTGAGCTGGTAGTGTCACATCTGTTAACACCCACAGTGCTGCATAAAAGCAGTCCTGGGTTCACGTTCCAGCTTGCCTGCAGGCTTACCATAAACTGAGCTGCTGTCTCTCACAGCTGAGATTCCCCACTTGTAAAATAACACTAACACCACAAACAGTTATATTTCTGCAGGAGGTCATGTTAGGGGATCATAAGGATCCCTTCTGACCTCACAGTCTATGATTGGTCAGTTTGAGTTAAATTTAATTCAGATATGGTTCTAAAGAAATTTACTACTTGCTATCAGACATTTTGGCCTGAAACAGCTGAACTCAGTTGTTGTCTTTTCTCAAAAGTATAAGCAGGAAGGTGAGCCTGTAGAAGATTTGGTATAGTATAGTGGCTACATTTGGATACAACTTAAGGATTGTTTCTTCTTATTCTGAAGTGGGCAGAGAATAGCATTTCCTTTCAGAGGGTGTCAAACAGTCTACTTTCAAGAGAGGTGAAATTCTATTGTGAACAATGAGACTGGTGCCATCCACTGGGGTGGGGTGGAGGGCAGGGCCACTGGGAATGTGGTCTAATGGGGGGTTGGGAGATAGGACTCAGGGGTTCTCTGGGAAGGGAGTGGTCCATCTATTGGCTGGGGGACCACTCATCCAGCCTGGCCCTGTTCCCCACCTACAATCTCCCTGTGGCAACTGACTGGGAAGGCATCACCCCCAGTGCCCCAATGGGCAGTCTGCCCCAGAACCATGGTCAAGACCGAACTCCTCATCTCCCCTGCCCCCCACAAAAACATTCCTCTCCTACTTCCTGCTCAATTTCCATTGAGGGTGTCATCATCCAGCCTGAACCTCACATGCATAGCCTGGGATTCATCTTTGAGTCCTCTCTCTCCTTTGTGCCTCAGATCCAGGCTATTTCTAAATCCTGTCATGTCGTTCTTTATAATATTGCTCAGGGGTTAACTCTGCAGGTGAGAGTTAATAGAGGGGGACTGTTATCATGTGCTGTCCCAGTGGATAGGGGTAATAGACAGGGGTGCCTGTTGGCACCTACGCTGTTTAACCTTTATATCGACATTGTGGTGGAGGTGCTTAGGGGCCCAATGTATCATCCACCTGACGTGACTAATATTGCTCTTTCTGTCTTGCTACATGCGGACGATACAGTATTGATCTCCCAGTCACAGATCGGTTTGAGGCGCTTAATGAGGGATTTTTGTTCCTTTTGCCAGAATGAATTGCTCCTAGATAATTATGCTGAAACTAAGGTGATGGTGGTTGGGCTGGGGCGCAAAAAGCTCTGCTGGTTTACGTATGATTATCCTCCATTATGCAGGGCATTGGTCAACAGTATCGAAGGCAGCAGAGAGGTCAAGGAGGACAAGAATGGAGTAGAGGTGATTAGATTTAGCCACAAGAAGATCGTTGGTGATCTTAGGGAGAGCAGTTTCAGTAGAGTGAAGGGGGCGGAAGCCAGATTGGAGGGGGTCAAGTGAGGAGTTGGCGGAAAGGAAGTCAAGGCAGCAGTAGACAACACGTTCAAGAAGCTTGGAAGCAAAAGGAAGGAGTGAGACAGGATGGTAGCTGGAAGGGTCTGAGGGGTCAAGAGTGGACTTTTTGAGGATAGGAGAGACAGTGGCATGCTTGAAGGTGGAGGGGAAGGAGCCAGTCGAGAGGGAGAAGTTGATGATGTGCAGGAGGGAAGGGGCGACAGTGGAAGCAATGGAAGTCAGGAGGCAGGAGGGGATGGGGTTAAGCGGGCAAGTGGAAGGGTTGGAGGAGGAGAGCAGGGAGGAGATTTTCTCAAGGGAGGTGGGATGGAAGGAGGACAGGAGAGAAGGAGGGGGAGGAGGGAGAGGGGAGGGAGTAGGAAGAGTGCTGTAATATTTTTTGGGTTTTTTTGTAAATTTTCTTTTCTTTTAAATAACAGTATAAACATACATATAAACATTTAACTGCAATTATAAACATAAACTCCTTTAACTTGTAGGTTCAGGTAAGTATTCTTGTATTCTGACATTTCTTCTGCTCTCTATATAATAATCGAATAAGTATGCTCTTTGGTCTTCTGGCAGGTTTGACATAGGGTGATTTCAGACGTTACGGGAGGTCGGTTCACCACAGTGAACCCCCAGGGGGTGTGAACAGAACAACCACGGCCCGGGGTGAAGAAAAGTCCCTAACAGATGTGACGGAACCGGGACCATGGCCGGGAACCGGGCTGACCCATCACGGACCGGGGCAGCACAACAGACGTGCAGCTGATCCCCAGCCGTGGTCAAAACTCCCAGAAGGCACCGGGCAGGGGTGGGACACAGACATGGCCACAGAAGGACAAACGAAGCCAAGAGGCACAAAAGGGAACGCCCACACAAGGGAAACGGGAAGGGAGGGGGGAAGAGGGAGAACAGGCTGACAGGTGCCACACACAGCACACGCACACACACAGCAGACCCGCAGCGGGATGCACTGCATGACCACACACCCAGGCACACACACACACGC
>QEPC01005877.1:1812525-1823297 GCA_003113815.1 Sphenodon punctatus
CCCCCGGCCCCTCCCACCCCCTCCGACTGTCCGGGGAACCCCTATCTGCACCCCGGAGTGCCCTCCCTACCGGACCGCCTGCCTCACCTGGTGCCTGCGCTTGCTGGTGACCCTCGGCCGCTGCCTGCTCGGTCGCCTAGGTCTGGTCCTGGGGTGTCCCATGGCCTGCGGGCATGGAGGGGGGGTTGTGGGTGTAGGGGTGTGCGGTTGGGCGACCTGGGGCTGGGCCCACTCCCACCTTGGTATTGGGGGGCTGGGGCTCGGGCTGGGGCTGGCCCTGGCCCATCCATCCCCCCTTGACCCCTGCCCCCATGGGCCTGGTCCCTCCCCCCTCCGGGTCACCCGCTTACCCTCAATGTCGGTCTTGGATCCTTCCTAGGCCGGCCCCTCGGTGTGGGAGTGCTCCCCCATGAACCAGGCTGAGTGTGATGAGGGTTCCAGCCTCGGACTCTTCTTGCCCGGCCTGGGGGTGGGTGCTCTCCGGGCTGCTGTCCGGGGGGGGGCCTGCAGATGCCGGGGGTCCCGGGGCGATCCTCCTCAGGGTCGGGGGCCCTGGAGCTCGTGTCTACCAGTGGGCAGCAAGGGAGGGGGTACCTCGGCTCGTTCCCTGCCCTGGGCCACAGCGCTCCTGACGAGCCATGGGGTGACTATGGACCCCTTCATATGCAGGATGTGGTCCAGGGCATTGTAGAATGGGGCGGTCCGAGCTCCGTGTCCGGACCGCCTATTGTTGTCCCGAATGGCCTTGTACCGCTTCTTCAGCTCCTTGGCCTTCAAGCGGCACTGTGCTGCTGTGCGCTGATGCCCCGCCGCCTCCATGTCCCGCACTATGTCCTGGTAGACATGCTCATTGCGCTGGTTGAGCGCGAGCTCCAGCTGGTACTCCAGGGTCCCCCAGATCCTAATGAAGTCCCGGGTCTCTTGGAGCCCCCACTGGCCCCCTCTGTGGTACACCTTCCTTCTTCTTCTCCACTGTGGTTTGTCCTCCTCCTCCTCCTCCTCCACCTCCGCCTCCGCCTTCACCCAGACTGGGCCGGTGTCCTCTGGGGGTTCGTCCACCCGGGCACTCTTCCGTGTCTGCGGGAGGCAGGGGGTTTAGGGTTGGGTGCGTGTTCTGGCCCCTTGCGGGACACTCCCTTTCCCCTCCTCCCTGGCGGGAGCCCGGGCTTCCCTCATGCCCCCCCTTCGTGCCCCTGCTCCCCTGCCCTTGTTTCCCCTTACCCGTTTCCTGGGTGCCTCCTCCGCCCCCATTCTGGCTGATGTCCCCGGGGCGTCATGTCCCGGCTGCTGCGGGTGTTGTCCCTGCACCTCCTCCATGGTCAGCATGACCCCCTGCTCCCCCTCCTCCACCTGCGCTCCCTCCACCACTGCCACTGCCTCCTCCTCCTCCACCCTCGCTCTCTCGCCCACCGCTCTCTTCCGCCTCCCTCCTCGCTCCATCTCGCCATGCTTCCCTGCTGCAGTTTTCCCTTTAAATCTCCCTCCAATGGTTGTGTTGTTGCTGGTTGCCTGGCAGCGACGCTGAATGCATTGTCCATGGCTGGGGATAATTTTCTTTGGTTCCGCCCGGGGATTGGCATCCAGACGTTACTTTTTGTTGCTTCCTGGTGGGACTCTCTTTGACCACGCTTCCCGAGATTTTGCACCGGGTAGCCCAGGAAGCATGGTTGAAATTGACCCCATGTGGGTATTGAGCGTGGTGAACATCTGGCGGCTGCCTAACAGACGTTCAGGGCTCTTTGGTCCTGCCGCACGATTGAGCGTGGTTCACTGTGGTTGAGCGTGATCTCGTAACGTCTGAAAACACCCAATGTGTGACTTCTTATTTCGTCTTTTGACTAGTGTTGCCAATGTTTTCCCTGGCTTATTGCTGTATGTAAAATAAAATCCTTTAATTTTTTTCAATTGTGCTGTCGTTTTTTCTATTTCTTTCAAATTGATTTGTTTTCTAATTTCTACAATTTTCCTTGCTCTTTGTTTTGTGGGATTAATTTTGTTTCTTGCTTCTACCGCTTTTAGTTCTCGGTATAATTATTTTAGGTATTCCCTGTTTTGTTTACATAATTTAGCTTTTAAGGCTATCATTTCCCCTCGTATCACCACATTTGCGGCCTCCCACACTGTGGCCTGTGTGTCTACACTACCCACATTAAGGTCAAAATACTCTTTGAGAGCTTCTTGAGATTGTTCCAAGAAGAACTGGTTTTTCAACCAGCCCCTGGACAATTGCCAGTTGCTATTCTGTGTATTTTTTGGCCAGCCTACCCATTGTATCTCTGTGATGACTGAGTCATGATCTGATATGACATTAGCCTTAATGCTGCAGGTTCTACATTTTTTTATCTCTGTTCTACACATGAAAGAGTAGTCTATTCTCGTGTATGTATTGTGTGCTGGCGAATAGAAGGTATAGTCCCTTTCCGATTGATTCATGTGTCTCCACACATCAATTAAATTGTATACTTTCAGTAGGCTCTCTAAATTAAGTTGCCACTTCCCAGGGGGTTTATTTTTGGAGTGGTCTTTTTCTGTCCAACTAGCATTCAAATCCCCCTGCATAATTAATATTCCCTTCCTATATTTTTCAATCACGGGTAATATTCCCCTTATAAACTCATATATGCCCTCATTAGGCGCATTGATATAGACCAGTGTTGTAGCTTTGCCTTCCAGTTCTCCTATAAGAATGAGCATTCTTCCTCGTTCCTCTTTGTACATTTTTTCCAAAGTAAAAGTTCTGTTTGCCCTTATCCCAATTAAAAACCCCGCTTTTTTTGTCTGCTGATTACATGCATTGTATATTTCCCCAAAATATTTATCCCTAAATCTTAGGCTATCCTTTTCTCGAAAGTGTGTCTCCTGTAGGAAGCACACATCTGTCCCTGTTTCTTTAATCACTTGCATTGTTCTTTTTCGTTTTATCATCTCATTTAGTCCCTTAACACTGAGGGACATCACTTTGATCACTTCTGCCATGTCTGTCTATTAATTTTCTTAGAGCACCCTTTTTTCCCTTCCTGTTGTCTTTCCCTGAGTCCCTGAACCAACCTTTTAGCAAAGAAACTATGTACATCATAAACATAAACAGCAAAAAAAAAATAACGCTCTTTCATGGTGAACCTGAGTCTCTATAGTTTTTCAATTTACGGCTCATTGCCTCTAATTGTCCTTTCAGCTCCCCCCCCCCCTGCCTTTTCCATGGGCTTTTATTGCCCTTCCCATGATGGTTGTTAAAATTTTATACCAACCTCACATATATAACTTTAAACATTTTAGTAAGCCTTATAGGTATTCCGACCCCTCTTGTTTGGTTCACATATATAACTTTAAACATTTGAATTTCCTCACATAGGATATTTAAATGCAATTGTTTTAGATTTCCTCGCTAAACACTGTAATTCAGGTGATGTTCTCCTGGTCTCGCCCTTACTTATGCAAGAATCCCTCTAGTTCATTAGGTTCAAAAATATCTTTCTTTTGCCATTCCATAAGATGGTCATCCTCACCGTGAACCATAATTGAGATTTTAGGTCCTTTTGGTTCAGCTCTGCAAAGTATTTTGCCCATTTTCTCCTTTTGTTCATCGTCTCCCCTGATTAGTCTGGGAAGAATTTAATTTTTTGCCCTTGATATTCTAAGGATTTATTGCCCCAGGCCAGTCTGAGGATTTTTTCTTTTTATTGGTATTCAAAAAAGTGTATAATTATGGCTCTTGGGGATTCCTCTTCATTAGGCTTGGGCCTGTTGGCTCTATGGGCCCTTTCTATTTTGGGGTTATGTGTACTGGGATCCCCTGGGAACATGGTTTCCAAAACCTTCCAGATAAATTATATAGTGTCTCTCCCTTCCCAGTTTTCAGGGATGCCCACTAATCTTAAATTGGACCTTCTGGCCCTATTTTCTTGATCTTCGCACCTGGCTTCCAGTGTTTTTATTAAGTCCATCATTTTAGTTTGTTGGTCCTGGCCATTCAGGGTGTTGTCCTCCAGTGCTGAGATTCTATTCTCAGCAGTACCTATTCTCTTGACCAGGGCTTCAGTTTTTTTTTTATTTTGCAATTCAGTTTGCTGGAGTTTGATTATTTCAGCCATCTGGCTTTCTCTTGCTGCTTCAGCAGCTGCCATTCCAGCTTTTATTTCAGTAAGGATTGTGAATATTCTATCATTGCTCTCTGATTCCATGCCCCTGCTTTCTGCTCTGGGCTCTTCCTCTGTAAGACTGATTGCGGGTGCCATTTTGGCTCCGCTTTCTGTCCGTTGGGGGAGGGGGGGTACCGTTTTTGGCTGGAATAATTTTTCCATTGCTGCTGCCCCAGATTTATTTTCTTGGGGCCCCTTCGATTTCCCCATCCTCCCCTATCTGATTTAAGGCCCCAGTGTCATTTTTTTTCTTTTTTGTGAGGCTTTTTTGTAGCGCGGGGAGAGGAACCTCGGGAAGCGCATCTACCACGGTTCGTGTATGCACAGTCCCCCCCCAGAGTGATGTAATCTTAAAGTGACAGTATTACAATATACTGCTACTTTCCTCTTCAAGCCTTTAAAAGTGGACAAACAAACAAACAAACAAACAAACACCAAGCTATATTTCAAACACCGGCAATACAAATGGTCTCAACACTAAACCAATATCACTGATGACCACAGGACTGTTTTAAGTTGCATGGGTCAGAGGTTCCTAGCACTTGACCCCATACAACACAGCCTTTACCATTGGCTGTCAACTTCCCTTGGTAAGTTCTTCATGAAGATGTTGTACAGATCTTGGTACTGTGCAGGTATGTGTACTACTTCCACTCTTGGTGAACATGACTCCTGATGGTTCTGTGGCCCTTTGCACATTTGACTGTGTCAATGCTGGTGTGGGTGGCTGACTGTTGTTCCCGTGATTCTACCGATGTGGGTGACTGTTCTGTGATTGTTATTGACATCATAGTGTCTGTTGTGTCTATATATCTCTCTCCTACTGGTGTTTCTACCTGGTATGAACATGGCTCTGGATCTGCGACTTTGCTGGTTGCCACTTGCCAACCATGATCCATCTCCATGCGGACCAAGCTGGCTGTGTGAAGCACAGATAAGGTGTTTTTTTCATTTTTGTTTTTGTTATTAAAATTGCATTCATTTGAGTTTTAGTATATTTAGTATATTTAGTAGATGTAGTTAGTATATTGTAATCTGAGAAGCACAGATAAGTTGCTTTCATTTTTGTTTTTGCTATTAAAATTGCATTCATATTAGTTTTAGTTTTTATTAAAAACCTATGCCATGGCTGTGCAGGCAGCAAAGAAGGGGTTCTTTGCTGCTCTCATAGCATCTGTGAAGTCACGTCTAGCGGAACTTTTCCGGGTGGTGAAGGGGCTGGTCAGTCTGGCCTCCCTCCGCCTACAAATGGAATTTTCCAGTGCCTGCTGTGACATGTTTGTTGACTATTTCACAGATAATAATCACTCGTATTCACCACGACTTTGACTCCACACTTGATATGGTAGGAGCTCACAGTGGTTGTGAGTCCCGTCTTGTCCAGTTTTGTGGGATCAATTTCAGTGGGTGTCACATGCTGATGCGGAGGATGTTCTTGGGGAGGTCAGAGCCACTTCCTGAGAACTGGACCCATGCCCATCCTAGCTGGTTAATGGCAGTTGGGAGATGCTGGGGACGTTGCTGGCAGGGGTGGTCAATGCCTCCCTTTGGGATGGCAGAGTGCTGGGCTGCCTCAAAGAGGTGGTGGTGTGGCCTCTGCTTAAGAAATCATCGCTTGACATTGACTTGTTTGCCAGCTATCGGCCGGTCTCTAACCTCCCTTTTTATGGAAGGTTATTGAACAGGTTGTGACTGCAGGAGAATCTGGACTGCATCAGTTTTCTGGATCCCTTGCAGTCCAACTTTCATCTGGCTTATGGCACTGAGACTGCTTATGGGCTTGGTCGACAACCTTCACCGTGAATTGGATTGGGGTCGGTCAACCCTTCTGATTCTGTTAAGTCTGTTGGCTGCTTTTGACACTGTTGATCATGAGATGTTGGTGACCCGCTTGCAGGACCAAGTCGGGGTGGGCGTAAATGTTCTTGAATGGTTCCATTCCTTTCTGGCTGGGAGGACTCAGCAGGTGGTACTGGGAGACTGTTCTTCATCTCCCCGGGACCTCTTGTGTGGAGTTCTTCAAGGTTCTATTATGTCCCCTCTCTTGCTCAATGTGTATATGCAGTGGTTGGGTGAGGTCTGAGGGGGTTTAAAGTTCAGTGTCATCAATATGCTGATGACACTGAACTTTACCTTTCTTTTTTTCATATGACACAATCCCGGCAGTTTCAGTGCTTACTTGGTGTTTGGCGTGTGGGGCCGGATGAGGGTGAGTCATCTGAAGCTGAATCCCGACAAGATGGAGGTGATGTCGGTAGGGAGGGTGGTGGGGTTGACGTCCTCAGTCACTGATGAGGTCCCCCCCCCCACTGGTCCCTCAGGTTCACAGTCTGTGGGTGCTCTGCCTGGATGCCCAGGTGGGGTCTGTGTCAAGGAGTGCATTTCATCAGTTACATCTGGTGTAGTGGTTTTGGCCATACGTCTCTTTCATCACCTTGCTTTCATCACCTCAAGACTGGATTACTGCAATGTGCTCTATGTGGGGCTACCCATGATGACGGTTCAAAAGCTGCAGCTGGTGCAGAACACAGCGGCCAGTCTCCTCTAGGGATGGGCGAACGGATTGCGGTTCGGGTTCGGCCGTTCGGTTCGGCTGCGTTCGGTTCGGCTGCATTCGGTTTGTCTATTCGATTTGGCAGTTCGGCTAGTTCGCTGAGTTCGAGTTCGGCTGTTCGGTTCAGTCGTCCGAACAGGCTGTTCAGTTAGGCTGTTTGGCTGTTCGGTTCAGCCATTCGGCCATTTGGGAAATGTTGTTATGGGTGTTTTTTTGTTTTTTATATGGTTTTTTGGTTTTTTATTGGGTTTTATATAGTTTTCTTTTCTTTTTTATTTGGTTTTTTGGTTTTTATATATATATATTTTTAAATCTAATATTATATATATCTATCTACACTAAATCTAGCTGCTATTAACTATTCTAAATGCTATGAACTAAATGGATTATCTAATAAGTACACAGACCCTCTCCTACAAACACTAAAACTAAATCACTAACACTATCTCTATCACTACGCTAACTCCTACAACTATCTATCTATCTATCTATCTATCTATCTATCTGACCGAACTGTTCGGCCATTTCACCGTTCGGTGTTCGGTTTGTTGAGTATGTTCGCGTTCGTGTTCGAGTTTGGTCATCCGAACAGGCCAAGTTCGGGCCGAACTCTGCACTACCGAACTGCGTTTACCTATCCCTAGTCTCCTCACGGGAATGGGTCACTGTGAGCACATTACAGCAGTGCTCCATTATTTGCACTGGCTGCCTATAGTCTTCTGGGCCTGATTCAAGGTGTTGGTACTTACCTATAAAGCCCTATACAATCTGGGCCCTACCTATCTGTGGGACTGCCTCACACCCCCAGGCTCTAGATCGACCCTGGCGGTTGACTGGGAGCACCCTACTTGAAGTCCCCTGAGTATCTTGGGGGGGCGACTATAGAGAGGGCGTTCTCTGTGACTGCACCAAGGCCGTGGAACTCCCTCCTGGCAGAGGTCTGTGTGGCTCCGACTTTCCCTCCTTTCAAGGACAGTGCAAGACCTGGCTGTTCCGCCAGGCTGTTGGTGGGGGAGATGAGTAAGAGGTGGGGGGTTGGGGGGATTCTTTAAAATGTATATTGTATTTTGTGTTTTTAAATTATTATTATTTGTGAGCCACCCCGAGCTGCTGACAGCAGGTGGGTGCGTGTATAAAAATTTGTAAAATAAATAAATAAATAAATAAAATAAAAGCATTCACTGTGAGCCCACGCTGTTCATGAATGGTACCTAAGCTGATGGAGCAGCTGGTATTCTAGAATATCTTAGGTAAGTCTGGGAAGTGACGCCGGCCAATGCGGTGGATGTCCTGGGGTCTGTCAGAGCCACTAGTTGTGAATTAGATCCGTGCCCATCCTGGTTGGTTATCCTTTTTCCACCTCAGGATAACTCCCTCTTGGCGTTGGCTGTGGAAATGGGGTTGGTTGATGCTTGGGGCAGTCGGATAGAAGCTGAGGTTAGGTTGTTGGGACTCTCGAGAAAAGCCCTGGGGCCTCTGGGCCCCAGGCAAGCCTGGTCTCTTATTAGGAGGAGGATTCAGGACCAGGAGATACAAACAGAAGGGTCCTTGTTGTCCACCCAGAGGGCTGTGCCCGGTTACCATTGGGGGGCCCTATGGATGTGGGGAACAGCTATCTCCTTTTGTGGTGGGACTTTAATCAACGTAGGGCCTTTGCATGTTTCCGCTGTGGTGTCTACCCTTCAGGCCTTTTGGAGGGAAGATATAGAGGTATACCAAGGGCGGAAAGGGTTTGCCAGCTATGTGATCTATCGGAGGTGGATTCCTATGATCACATTTTCTTTTGATGTACTGCTTTGAAGGGGCCTGAGACACCTTATTGGGCAAATTCATCCAGGGCCCCTTTGATCAAGGGCTTATGGTGAGGAAATTCCTTGGCAGGACTGATTCGGTCCTGTCAAGGACAGTAGCTAGGTACTGCCAGATTTTTATGCTTTTAAGAACCATGCTCTCCTCAGGATAAGGAGGAGGAATGAGAGTATTGCTGATGGTGATGAGCTATGGTTGTTGTCCTCGCAATTTATTGACACTATTCCAAGCCCTGGCTGTTTTAGGGCAGGAGTATATTAAGCCTATATAGCATGTATGTAGCCTGATGGGTATGAGGTGAGAAATAATATAGGAACCATGTTTCTGGTCAATAGTTTGATTATGGGTCATGTGTATAGTAGCGGGGGTAAGTGGGATATGACGGGATTTAGTATTTGGGTATGTGTGTATTGTGTATATGTATGTGTTAAAACCTATGGTTAAAACAATAAACATAATTTGATTTACCCATCCTGGTTGGTGAAAACCTCCAGGGTGACATTGGGGACGGTGCTGGTGTGGGTGGTCAATGCGTCCCTCCAGCAGGGGAGGTGATCATCACCCAATCTCAAGGAAGCTGTGGTGCGCCCCCTGCTGAAGAAGCCATCCTTGGATGTGGGCGCACTCACCAGCTACCACCCCATTTCTTATCTTCCCTTTTTTAGGGAAGGTTATTGAACGGGCAGTGGCACTGCAGCTCCAGGTGCATCTGGATAGCATCGGTTTCCTTGACCCTTTTCAGTCTGGGTTCCACCCCGGCTATGGTACTGAGATGGCATTGGTGGCCTTGGTGGACAATCTCTGCCTGGAGATGGATACATAATGTTCAACATTTCTGATCCTGCTAGATCTCTCAGCCGTTTTTGATACCGTGGACTATGGGCTGCTGCTGAGATGGCTACGTGACCTGGGAGGTCTGGATGGGACTGTCCATGGGTGGTTCCACTCATTCCTCTTGGGGAGAAGCCAGTGGGTGGTGCTGGGGGCTGAAACATCAAGCCCCCGGGCCTTGATCTGTGGCATTACGCAGGGTTCAATCCTGTCTCAGTTACTATTTAATGTGTATATGCAGACCTTGGGGGGGATCGTGAGAGGGTTCGGGGTGTGATGTCATCAATATGCTGATGATTCTCAGCTGTACCTCTCGTTTTCAACCGACCCAGGTCCTGCTGTCTCGATAGTTTCCCAATGTTTGGAGACCGTGGCGGATTGGATGTGGCAGAGCAGACTGAAACTTAATCCCGATAATGGTGGTGGCGAGGGCGAGGGGGGTGCTGGCTCCTCTGGTGGGGGGGGGTGTCTGCCCTCCTGTAGCCCAGCAGGTTCAGAGTCTGGGGGTGATGTTGGATTCGGACTTCCATCTAGACCAGCAGGTGGAGGTGGTGGCTAAAGCCGCCTTCTGCCAGCTGTATTTGGTATGGAGGGTCCGTCCATACATCTCCGGGCCTGACCTGGCCAATCTCATCCATGCCTTCATCACCTCAATGCTAGACTACTGCAACGCTACTTGGGGCTTCCCCTGTTTCTGATCCGGAGGCTGCAGTTAGTGTAGAATGCGGTGGCCCGTCTCCTTACAGGGACGGGTTGGCGGGAGCACATAACTCCTGTGCTCCGCACTCTGCACTGGTTGCCCATAATGTACCGGGCCAGATTCAAGGTGCTAGTTTTGATCTATAAAGCCCTACACGGTCTGAGCCCCTCATACCTCGGGGACCGCCTCGCCCTCTGCATCTCAGAACGATCCCTGCGGTCTACTGGGGGCACCTTCCTGGAGGTCCCCCATGTTAAGCGGGGGGCCACAATGGAAAGAGTGTTCTTGGTGGCCGGGCCGTGACTTTGGAATTCCCTCCTGGAGGAAGCTCGCCTGGTCCCGGGTCTGCTGGCGTACTGCTGAGCCTGCAAGACCGGGCAGGGGGCACTATTTAATTGCAGGGGGGTGGGCAGGGGGAAAGTCCATACCTGGGTGCCAAACACAGGCGCCCGGGTATGGGGGGGAGGCTGGGAGCTGCCATGCACGCAGCTCCCAGCCTCCCTCCCGTCCCTTCCAAGGGTGCGCGGAAGCAGCAGGAGGCTTGGCACTGAGTTCTGCTGCTCCTGCACGTGCTGCTTCAAGCCCGGGGATGGGAGGGACTGGGAGGCCAAGGACTGGAGGAGGTGAGGTGGAGGGCGGAGAGGGAACCACCCCAGCCAGACTGCGGTGAGTAAATTGTGGGGTGGGGGAGTAGTGAGGGCACACAGGGAGGGGGAGCAAGGGGGGACATGCTGGGGGG
>QEPC01005877.1:1848935-1873990 GCA_003113815.1 Sphenodon punctatus
CAGGGCCCACCTATACCCTGCTTCAGGACCCCTCCTGCCACTGCCAAGTGCTGCCTCTGGGTCCTGCCACCAGTGTGGCATGCTGGGCGTTCCTGGAGGACCACAGGTTGGTGGTGAAGTGGACTGTGCCCCCCCCCAGCCCCTGCCAGCCGCTCCCTCACCCACTCCTTCAAAGTCCTTTACAGCTGTGGCACCACATTCCGACTCAGGGTGGTGCAGGAAGGCAGCTTACACTGGGGGGCCAGGAATCCAATCAGCCACTGGAAGTCCTCTACAGTAGAGAAGGGATGCCCATCCAGTGCAATCATCTCAGCCAATAGGCGCTTGGCTTTCTCCTGAAAGAAGCCACGCCGCCCTCCAGCACCCGATGGCCTTGGCATCTGCCCCCACCCCAGCTCCTCTTTAGTGGACTATCGCTGCTGTGAGGGTCCTGCTGCTGTTCTGCCCCCATACTGCTTCTGCTGCTAGAGGCAGCAGCAGTTGGTACAGGATGCTGACCCACTGAAGGAGCCGGTTGAGTGGCCGCTGCAGTTGGGAACCCACTGGCATCCACTTCCCCTGCCTTCCCGCTTAGCATCAGAGCACTGTGGCATGCCTTGAGGTGCCTCGCCATTGCAGTTGTCCAAGGTTGGCGAGCACCTGCCCATGCTTCACCACCTTATTGCACAAAGTGCACTGCACCTCTCTGGGATCATCTGTCTGCACCAGCTCAAAATGTTCCCAGACTGAAGATTTTTTCCCTCCCTCCTGCCTTCTGGCCCGCCCCGCGTGATGCACTGCTGCCAGCACTGCTGGGAGGGGGAGAACTTGGTGGCACTGGCAACACAGCTCTGGGAGGAGGATCAGCCATTGCCTCAGCTGCAGACATCTCCTCTGCGGCACTAGTGTCTGCCTCTTCCTCACTATCCCCGATCACAGTGATGTCCCATGAAGGGGAGTACTGGGACCCTGAGGCTAGACTGCCCGTGCCTGCCATGCTGCTGGAACTCTCCCTGGGCCCCCCTCTACAGCTGCTAGTGCTGCTGCTGCTGCTGCTATTCCTCTCCCTACTGACATTGCCCGGGGATCGGGCCCTGCCTCTAGTAGCTGGGGCGGCATCCACCAACTCTGGACTGCTGGGGATCGCCTCGACAGTGGGGGACATTTGTGGCCCTGTAGGTACATCGCAAGCAGCCCCAGCACCTGCTCCAGCACCACCAGCAGCAGAGACAGATGCAGCCTCAAGTCCTGCAGGCTTTCCAGTGCCCTGCATGGCAGTGGAGGAGGGCACTGCCAGGATGTGATGCTGAGTTGCTGAAGCCTGTTAACCTAAAGCAGGCCTGCGGAGTTTGGGGCGTGGTGATGTGCTCGGGCTACTGCTGCTGCCTGCTGACACTCCCCTGGCACATCCCCTTCCACCTCTAGCATGTGCCCCATTGCTTGCCCTATGGGCAGCAGACCGGTCTCTCCTTCCCTTCTCCATTTCTCCCTCCAAAATAATGTTTTTATATTCTTTTTTAAAATAGATCACTCCATGGGACCGCTGGTAACCTTGGGCCCCGTGAACACAGCCAAAGGACACGGCCAGGACAGGGACCTCCTCCAACAGGCAGGGCGTGTATCCAGACAGGCTGCACGCAGAAAGGGCAGACATGGTCTCCGCAGCCGACCACCCCACATGCACCTCATCTCTGGGATGCGCCCATTGGGAAAGGGACACAGGCCCAGTGCCTCCGCATGCAGCCGGCAATCGCGGGCACTCGCCACATGGCTATAGTACCGAAGCCCGGAGCTCATACTCTCATAGGCACCTATGAGGCTGTCCGAGCAGCTCAGGAGAAATTGCACGGCCGGAGAATTCCACAGGTCACACAGGGCCATGGTCTTGTGGAAAGTCCAGCTATGCGGGGTGCCTGGGGTGCTGGGGCCCGCGAGTCCGGCGGAAGCACAGCCAGCCATGGTCCAGCAAGCACCTGAGATTAAACACAATGAAAGGAGGGGGCCACAATCCCTGGGGAGCTCCAAGACCAAGCAATAAGGCCACAGGGTGTAACATTGTATGGATACAGAGCGAGGCGTGGGGTGCGGACCCAGCCCAGCTGCTGGAACAGAGCACACAGACAGGGCAGCCTACACACTAATCAGGGTGCCAAGGACAGCAGGCAGCCGATACAGAGAGGTGGAAGGTGATGACAGCAGGAATGCAGCTGCTGCCTGCACACGCCCACCCGAGGGCAAGACCAAGCGCGATGTCCCCTTCCGGGAAGGCATGTGCGGGCAGTGGGCTGCCTGCGACCTCCCCGGCCTGCTGGTCCTGCAGGAGGCTGGCCTGCTGGTCTGGGGGGCGTCCAGGGTGACCCGGGGCCCCAAGGCCGGTTGGCAGGGCGCAACCGGGGGGCGGGGCTACACCGGTCCCAATCTACACCAGGTGTGACTCCAACCCACCCGGGTCACCCATCGCATGAAGCTGGGCTGGTTGGGTGCCTGTGGGATGCACTTCACCACGTGTGCGGAGTGGTACCGCTCCCACAGAGACCTCCTGCGCATTCAGACCGCAGAGTTGCACCTGGCCGCCTGGCTGTGCGTGTGCATGGCCATGAGCACTGCAAGGTCTGGGGGATGTCTACAAGCGAGGCGGTGGAGGGCGTGCTCCTGGACCAAGTNACCGGGGGGCGGGGCTACACCGGTCCCAATCTACACCAGATGTGCACCTGGCTGTGCGTGTGCATGGCCATGAGCACTGCAAGGTCCCGGAGAGCCCACCATGGGTGCAGGCACTCCCTGGCCCACCTCAGGTCCCAGTAGGTGTCCGGGGCAGCCTGACTGGGCCTCCTCCGTGCCCGGGCTGCGGTGCTCCATGAGGCGGCCGACCGGCTTCAGTGGTGGAGGGCACCCATGGGGTGAGCAGTCCTACTCACAATGCACATTGTGCGGGTATGGGTCACAGAGTGGGCACAGGGGTGGTGGGCCAGGGCCCTTGCCCAATGGGATGAGGCTGCCTGGAGATCGCACTTTCGGATGGACATGCACATCCTCCTGCGGTTCGTGGAGCTGCTAACGCCCTGGCTGGAGTGGCAGGCAACCCCCATGCGGGTCCCTATACCCATGATCCAGAGGGTGGCCATTGGGGTCTGGGTCCTCGCAACATCTGACTCCTGCCGCTCCATCTCGCAGCACTTCGGTGTTGGGGTGAGTACCGTTGCCGGGATCCTGGGGGATGTCTACAAGCGAGGCGGTGGAGGGCGTGCTCCTGGACCAAGTGATCCAGCTGGTGGACCAGGAGGCCGTGATGGTCGTCTTTGCGTCTGGAGGGTTCCCCAACTGCATGGCCATCATGACCATCGCCCCCTTCTGTGCTCAGATATACTGCGGAGACTTCGCGGACATGGGATGACCCAGATCGAGGGGGTGATGATGCCCCCCTGCATCCTGGGAGACCCAGCCTACCCTCTTACCCACTAGATGATGAAGTCATATCCGGTCGCCAGGAACCCAGTGGAGGTGCTCCACAATACTCGCCTGTGTTCAAGCAGGACCGTGGTCGAGAGGGCCTTTGGGGCCCTCAAGCAGCGCTGGAGGAGCCTCTCTGGCCGACTTGACTACACGGTGGAGACCTTCTCCCTTGTGATCAGAGGCTGCTGTGTGCTCCGCAGCGTGTGCGAGACAGAGGACGCTGCCTTCGACTACTCTGTGCCCTGGTGTCCTCCTGGTCCTGTGCCTCTCTATGTGAATGCTGAGAACCCACAGGAGTACAGATATGCAAAGCGCATTCATGGCGCCCTAGCGAGGTGGATCAGCCGGGAGGGTGAGGCATGAGGCGCACTCCCCGTCTCCACCTCCCTGGCCCCCCCCCCCCAGTGCCCTGGGTGTGCCCCTGTACAGCCACCTGCCCGCCCAATGATCAAAGGAGGCAATAGTTTTGCCCATACCTTTATTTCTGCACACAGGTACGTGTCCCCACCACCACCACCACCACCCAGTGCCATGTTCCCCCCCTCAGACCGCTCCTCCCTTCCCCCTGTCCCCCACATCTCCGGGGACTCCCCCTCAGCCACCCTGTGGTCACCGTGGAGCTCTGGGTGCTCCCCTCCCCCAGCTGTCTGTGTCCCCAACTGTGTCCTTGGAGGCCTCGGTGTCCTGCGGGTCGGGCTGTGGTGGGAGGGTGGCCGGGCCTGGGGTCGGAGGGGGCCCCCTGGCTGGCAGCTCCCTCCTGAGGCCTACAGGGACTGGTAGGTGGAAGTGCGGCCCCAGCGACCATGCTGGCAGCTGGGGTGGTGGTGGAGGCGGTGGGGGCATTGCGGGGCCCGGCATGGGAGCTGGGGCGGGCAGGTTTCCCGGCGGGGTGGCTGCCATGACATAGGCACTCATAGTACCCATGTGTAGGAGCAGCAAAGTGCCTATGTCATGGGACCAGTCCATCTTAGCGGAGTGCTCCCTGACCATCCAGTCTATGGCCTGTTCTAGTCACCGAATGCCTCCACCTGCCTGGCACTCCCGCCTCCTTTTGAGGCACACTTCCACCTGCAGCCTCGGTCCCTGGCCTCTGCCTGCTGCACGGCCCTTTCAGTGGCCGCCTCCAAGCGGTCAATGACTCAATGGCCTCAATCATCCTCTCACCCTGCTCCATGGTGGAGTGGACAATGTCCTCCGCCTGCTCCTTCCTGCGGGTCTGTACCCGTGCCTGGTGCTCCCACATCCATTGGGCCAGGGGCTTGGGTTCACCTTGCTGCTCCACAGCAGGTCGCTCTGTTGGGGTGCATGGTAGGGGATGGTTAGCCACCCCAGATGCCCCCCCTTCTGTGCCATGGGAGGGGGGCCCCAGGTTCCCCCTCTGGGGGGCGGCGGGCCCCCCCGGTCACCTCCTGTGGCTGGCCCCACCACAGGGTCTGGTTTCCCCTCCTGGGCACCTCGGGCCTCCCCGCCCCCTTGTTGTGTTGCCTCACCTGGGGCCTCTGGTTGCTCCTGGGGCTGCTCACCTCCGTTCTCCTCGCCAGGCTGTTGCGGGTGCCAGGGTGTGCCATACCCTGTGAAGATAGGGGGAGGGGTGGGTGGGGTTCGGCAGTCTGTGTCCCCTGGTGGCCCCAGGCCCCTTCTTCGGGGCCCGGGGTGTTGGGGGGAGGGTTTCTGAGGGTGGCCCTGTGGCCCGAGTTCCCCCTTCCCCCCCACGGGCCATTCTCCATGGTCTGGGTCCCGTTCCACCCTCCTGCTTACCCTCAATGTTGGTCCCGGAGCCCTCCAAGGCCGACCCCTCAGTGTGGCTGAGGTCCCCCTGTGTCCACTGGCTGATGGTGACCAGGGTGCTGGCCTCGGAACCTCCTGCTAGGGACCACGGCTGTGGGCTCTCGGGGATGGCATGCGAGGGAGGCCTGCTTGTCCCTGAGGTCCCGGGGTGTTCCTCTTGGGGGCGGGGCTCCTGGAGCCGGGGTCTTCTCCGGTGGTGGCAAGGGGAGGAGGTACCTCAGCCCATTCCCTGCCCTGGACCACGGCACTCCCCACGAGGCACGGGGCGACTATGGATCCCTTCATGTGAAGGATGCAGTCCAGGGCATCATAGTAGGGCGTGGTCCGGGCTCCATGCCCGGAACGCCGGTTGTTGTCCTTGATGGCCTTGTACCCCCTCTTGAGCTCCTTGGCCTTTGACCTGCACTGGGCCACTGTCCTGCGATGCCCTGCTGCCTCCATTTCCTGCACGATCTCCTTGAAGATGTGCTCGTTGCATTGGTTAACCACCAGCTCCAGCTGGTGCTCCAGGGTCCCCCAGATCCGACTAAAGTCCTGGGTTTCCCTGTGCCCCCATTGCTCCCCTTGATGGTACAGTCTTCTCCTGAGGGCGCCCTCTGGGTCATGGTCCTCCCCCTCCTACTCCTCCTGCTCCTCCTCCGGCCCTCTCCTCCAGGGACTCAGGCTCTTGGGCCCGCTTCCATGTCTGCGGATTGTAAAGGGGGGTGTTGTTGGTTACCGCATTGCCGCAGCCCCGAGTCCCTCACCCTTTCCCCCCCTGCCGGCTGGCCCGCCCACCCGCCTTGTGTCCCCCATGCCGCCTCCCCCCCTTTGGCCCCTTACCCATTTCTGGGGTGCCTCGTCCCCCGGGCTGGCAGCGGGTGCTGGGTCGGCCTGTCCTGGCTGCTGCTGAAGCTGCTGCTGTCCCTCCACCACCTCCAGTTGCAGCACGACCACCTCCTCCTCCACCTGCACCTCCACTGCCTCCTCCCTTGCTCTCTCTCCCACCGGTCTCCTCTCCCTTCCACCTCGCTCCATCCCACCACGTTCCCCTGCCACTGTGTGCCCTTTAAATCTCCCTCCCTGGCCTGTGTTGTTGCTGGTTGCCTGGCAGCGATGCTGCGTGCTTTGTCCCCAGCTGGGAATCATTTTGGTTGATTTGGGCTGGTGGTTGCCATTCAGACGTTACTTTTTTTTGTTTCCTATTGGGAATCGCATTGACCATGCTTTCGGAGATGGTCCGGGCCAGAGCTCCAGAAGCATGGTTATTTTTGACCCCTGGGGGGATTGACTGTGGTGAACATCTGGTGCCCCCAAAACAGATGTTCAGGGCGCTTTGGCCCCGCCACGGGATTGAGTGTGGTTGACTGTGGTTGACTGTGATCTCATAATGTCTGAAAATACCCAATGAGTAAGGAAGAGCCAGTACTAGAGTCCTCCTGAACTCTTCCAGCTGGAACCAAAATCCCTTGTTTGCTTATGGGCATCCTAGTTTTGCAGAAAAAACAGTTCCTTCGCAGGAGAGGGCTGGAGTTTGAGCTTCAGCCAGGGCTAGGGGTCAGAGCTGAGGAGGACTGACAAGATTGCCTGTGACTGTCAGCAGGAGACCAAGGACACTGGGAACAACTCAAGCCAGTGCTGTGAGTCCCCTGCCTTCCTGAGTGCTAACTCAAACATACAGTGCCAGCCGTTTGATGGTCTCTCACCTTAGAAAGAACATTAGATAATTATTAAGGGATTTTCTAACTGGCGCCACAAAGGTTATCAGAGCTCAAGGTTGGCTCTGCAGAGCATCTGATAGCAGCCCAAGGCAGAGGAAAGAGAAGGAGTAAACTGATACCTAGAGAACACCAACAAAGACTAGTTGAGAGCACCTGTTGCTTGAATAGCATTGGCAGTAAAGGCCAATGGCTAGAGCCAAGGACACACAGAACCGAGTCAGAACGGTATGGCACGGCAGTAATGTGCCATTCAGCTAGGGAGGCAGAGGAAGGATATGAGTTTCAGCTGTTGAGAAGCCTTTGCCAGGGAACCTTAACTAATAAATAAAAGGCAAAGCAAAATTTTAAACAAATAAACTCTCATTCTGTATCTGAATCATCCCAGCACACCATTCCCCTGATATGCAAAGCTCCACTCCATAAGCAAACAACCCATCCAGCATACAGTTTCTTGCACGCACACATGCCCCTACACACCTCTCCACATTGTAATACAAACTCACAAACATGCACCCCTTACCTGACATGCCTCCCCTAGCACACATCCCACAGGCACAGAACCCCCCACAGTATGCAAGATCCCATTACATAAGCAAATTTCCCTCACCCCCCCCACCTGAACAGATTGTTCCTTACAATGCTCACAAACTCTCACATATGTACTCCCCTCACACTAAACAAAACACTGACTGGCACGCACCCAAAAGGAGAGAAAAAGGAGAGAAAATCCTGTGCAGAGAGGGAGGAAGGGGGAGGACGACAGGGAGGTTTCAGAAGGGAAGCGAAGGTTGAGAAGAGACAGTGGGGTTGCGGAAGCAAGAGTCAATCAACATGGAGTAATACCATTGTTTGACTGGGGAAAGGGCATCGTTCAAGACAGAGAGAACAAACTTAAAGTGGAGGAAGTTGGCAAACTCATGAGTCTTCCGCCAGAGGCTCTCAGCAGCACCAGAGCAGGACTGGAGGTGGAGGATGGTGGGGTTGAGCCAAGGATGGGAGTTGATTTCATGTGTAGTATGGTGTGAGAGGGGAGCAAGGAAGTTAAGAGTGGAGGAAAGGGATGCATTGAAGGCAGAGACAAGAGTCAGGGCTGGTGGAAGAGGAGACAGATGAGAGAAGGAGTGAAAGGGAGGACGCAAAGTACAGTGTTGATGGATTCAAGATCACTGAAGGAGAGAGAGGTTGGGGAAGGGAGAGGGGTGAGTGGGAGATATGGAATGAAGCAAGGTGGTGGTTGGAAACAGGAAGGGCATTGAAGTACTAAGCAGAGGTCAGAAATAGAACAGTTTTTCGAGAAGACTGGGTCAAGGGAGTGGTCATCATGATGTGTTGGGCAGTGAGTCCAGAGATGAAGGTCAAAAGAAGAGGTAAGAGAGAGGAAGCATGAAGCAGCAGGGCCAGAGAGAACAACCTCATGGATAGTGAAATCCCCAAGAATGAGGGTGGGAATATTGTCATCAGAAAGTAAGAAGGCAAGCCAGGCACCGAAATCAGAGAGGAAAGAGGAAAAATTCAAAATGATCTTGATAAGTTGGAAAACTGGACTGAAAATAACAAAATTAAGTTCAGCAAAGATAAATGTAAAGTTCTGCATTTAGGCAAGAAAAACCAAATGTACAAATCAGGATGGGGATATATATATATAAGGAGCTCTCTGAGTCAAACAGGGCTGGCCTTAGGGATTGCAGGGTCCAGGACAGGGGCAAAAATGTGGGGATGTATTCTGATGCTGGTGGTTTTGCTGCCAGTGGCCAGCGGGTCTAGGGGCGCTCACTGGCTCAGGGGGTGCTCCTCGACTCGGTCTGGGGGTGCTACCTGGGCCTGGGCTCAGGGATGGGCAGAGGGGGCACACTCCTCTGCCCATCCCTAAGCCCAGTGATTTTTGGGGGCACAGCATTTACCTCATCCGCCGCTGCCACCTACATGCTGCTGCTGCCCTGGACTCTGCACCAGACTTGCTTGCTGGGTCCAGGGTCGTGCCGGGTGCCGCAGCAGCATAATTGAATTTGCTGCTGTGCGCCTGCCACCACCGGAAGTTACTACGGGCCAGGGAGTGAGAGAGAGGTGGGGCATCTCCCTCACTCCCTGGCTGAGACAGACAGTGGAGGAGCTCAGGGAGTGAGGGAGAGGCATGGCTTCTGCCTCTCCCTCATTCCCTGGCCGAGACTGATAGTGGAGGGGGCCAGGGAGTGCAGCGGCCTCTCCCTCATTCCCTGTCCGATAGACAGTGGCTGGGACCTGCCCTCCCCCCCCCAGGAGTGGGGCCCAGGGCGGCTGCCCCAAACTCCCCGGCAGTAAGGCTGGCCCTGGAGTCAGACCAATGGTCTATCTTAGCCCAGTATTGTCACAACCTGACATGGCAGCAGGGTTTCAAATCTGGCTCTCCAGAGTCTCCAGCAGAGGCCTCACCTGGCGTACTACCAGAGATCCTGAATTAGCGATACCGGGAATTGAGCTTGGGACCTTTTACATGCAAAGCATGCACTCTGGCACCTGAACCATGGCCTACCCCTGGGGGGATACCTGACTTGGCAGCAATAGAAGTGAAAAAAATCTGGGGATTGTACACGAGTCAGCAGTGACTGAATATGAGTCAGCAGTGTGATGCAGCCACAAAAAAGGCTAATGCTATTTTGGGCTTCATTAACAGAAGCATTGTTTCCAAGACACAAGAAGTAATAGTTTCACCCTATTCTGCACTGGTCAGACCTAATCTGCAGTACTGTGTCCAGTTCTGGGCACCGAACTTTAAGAAGGACACCGACAAGTTGGAACGGGTTCAGAGGAGGGTGACAAAGATGGTCAGAGGTCTTGAAACTAAGGGCGCTTTTAAACGAGGGGCACTGAAGCGCCTCCTGAACGCCACGTTAAAGCAAAGCCGCCGAAAGTGACGTTCTCCCCGTTTCCGGCGGCGGCGGCTGGCAAGACGGGGATTGGAGCAGCGCGTTCTTAAGACTTCAATTATCAGGCTTTCAGAACGCGCCGCTCCAAAGCCCCGTGTCGCCAGCTGCCGCCGCCGCTGCTGTCCACAGGGGGAACGTCACTTCCGGCGGTTTTGCTTTAACGCGGTGTTCAGGAGGTGCTTCAGCACCCCTCGTTTAAAAGCGGTGTAAGTCCTGTGAGGAAAGGTTGAAGGAGCTGCGTATGTTTAGCCTTGAGAAAAGAAGACTAAGGGGAGACATGATAGCAGTCTTCCACTACCTGAAGGGCTGTCAGAGAGAGGATGGCAGAGACTTGAAATAATAAGCTCAAATGACAAGAAAGCAGATTTTGGTTAAACATTAGGAAGAACTTCTGAATGGTAAGAACTGTTTGACAGTGGAACAAATTACCTAGGGTGGTGGTGGGCTCTCCTTCTCTGGAGATTTTCAAACAGAGGCTGGACAGCCATCTGTCGGGGATGCTGTAGCTGCGGATTTCCTGCACTGAGCACAGGGTTGGACTAGATGACCTCTGATGTCACTTCTAAGTCTATGATTCTAAGAGGTCTGAGAGCTGGTAGATGACAGTATCAGGGTCAGACTTAGGGGCTGGCAACCTAGGCAGTTGCCTAGGGTGGCAGATTTGGAGAGATGGCAAAAAAGCTGCCTCAAAGCCACTGCCACTGCATGCACAGCTGAGCCATGATTAGCTCAGCTGTGCTGGCAGCTGTGGCAGCGAGCTTTCCTGCGGGCACCTCAGGCATGTGCACACAAGCCCCTACTATATTTGCCCTCCGTGCATGTGCAGAAAGCAAATATGGTGGTAGCTGGTGTGTGCATGTCTGGGGTGTGCACGGAGAAGCCGGCTGCTCTGCTGAGGGACACCCAGCCCACTCACTCCCAGGTCTGCTCGCAGCCTGCCCCCACAACCCACTCGTGACCCCAGCCTGACCCCAGCCTCCAGTCCTAGCCATCAGCCCAGCCAGGGGCCAGGAGTTGTGCCAGGGGAGCCAGGCTTGGTTTCTGGGCAGCAGCTGAGGATGCCCCCCATTATGGGTGAGTAGGTTTATTATTTATCCGGCGGCATCCCTTACTGCTCTAGCAGAACTGGTCTCGGAGGTGGCATTGGGCTCCTCTAGGACTTTGGTTCTGGGGGACTTCAACATCCACACCAATGCCGGCCTTGGTGGGGTGGAGCGAGAATTCATGGCCGCCATGGCAACCATGGATTTGCCCCAGGAGGTTATCTGCCCGACCCACGTGGGGGGGCACAGATTGACCTGATCTTCAGTTCTGGCCTTCAGGTGGGGGGTCCGTTTGTGGGGGAGGTTACAGCGGTGCCCTTGTCATGGATGGACCATTATCTCCTTCAGACCAGTCTTCTAGCACACCCCCTCCAGAAGGGGAAAGGACCAGTTAGGATGGTCTGCCCACGGAGGCTGATGGAACCCCAGCAGTTCCAAGAGGTCCTGAGGGAGTTAACCTTGGACTTGGACGGTCACTCTGTGGATGAGCTAGTCCAGCATTGGAACAGTTTGCTGGAGGAAGCCATTGACATGGTGGCTCCGAGACGCCCTCTGCCTCGGTCTCGTCACTGCAGGACTCCTTGGCTTACTGAGGGGCTGCAGTGTATGAAGCGTGTAGGCAGGAGGCTAGAGCAATGCTGGTGTCGGACTCGATCTGACTCCGACCGTCTTTTCCATAGGGCCCATTTGCGGTCCTATTTTGAGGCTGTGAGGATGGCAAGGAAGGAGTTCCTTGCTGTCCTCATAGCGTCTGTGAAGTCACGCCTGGCGGAGCTGTTCCAGGTGGTGCAGGTGTTGGTTAGTCCGGCCTCCCTCCGCCTGGATGGGGACCTGTCCCAGGCCCACTGTGAGGAGTTTGTCAACTAGTTCACAGACAAGATTGCTCGGATTCAGACCGAGTTTGACGTTGGATTAGGGGCAGTAGGGGAAGAGCGCGAGGGGACGGAGGTCCCGTCTGGTCCAGCTTTGTGGGGGGAGTTTCAGGAAGTGATGCCGGCCGATGCGGCGGACGTTTTGGGGTCTGTGAGGGCCACTTGTTGCGAACTCGATCCATGCCCGTCCTGGTTAGTAAAAGCTTCCAGGGAGACATTGGGGACGGTGCTGGAGAGGGTAGTGAACGTGTACTTTATTTATATTTATTTTATTTTATTTTATTTATTTATTTAAATACTTGCAGCAGGGGAGGCTGTCGCCTTGCCTCAAGGAGGCTGTGGTACGCCCCCTGCTGAAAAAAACATCCTTGGACATGGATGCGCTCGCCAGCTACCGACCTGTCTCTAACCTTCCCTTTTTAGGGAAGGTTATTGAGTGGGCAGTGGCACCCCAGCTCCAGGCGCATCTGGACAGCATCGGTTTCCTAGACCCTTTTCAATCTGGGTTCAGCCCCGGCTATGGCACTGAGACAGCATTGGTGGCCTTGGTAGATGACCTCTGCCGGGAGATGGACGCAGGATGTTCAACATTTCTCATCCTGCTAGATCTCTTGGCTGCTTTTGACAACGTGGACCATGGGCTGCTAGTGAGACGGCTGCATGACCTGGGGGGTCTGGGCGGGATTGTTCTTGAATGGGTCCGTTCATTCCTCTTGGGGAGAAGCCAGCGAGTGGTGCTGCGGGATGAGACATCGTGCCCCCGCGCCTTATCATGCGGCGTTCTGCAGGGTTCCATTCTGTCTCTGTTATTATTTAATGTGCATATGCAGCCCTTGGGGGAGATCGTGAGGAAATTCGGGGTGCGGTGTCACCAATATGCTGATGATACTCAGCTGTACCTCTCCTTTTCAACTGACCCAGACCCTGCTGTCTCGTTGCTGTCCCAGTGTTTGGAGGCCGTGGCAGAATGGAATAGATGCGGCAGAGCAGACTGAAGCGCAATCCCAATAAGACAGAGGTGATGTTGGTGGGGAGAGCGAGGGAGGTAGTGGCCCCCCTGATTGGGGGAGTTCACCCTCCTATAGCTCAGCAGGTCCGGAGTCTGGGGGTGATACTGGACGCAGACCTGCGCCTGGAGCGGCAGGTGGAGGCAGTCGCTAAGGCTGCCTTACGCCAGTTGTATCTGGTGTGTAGGCTGTGTCCGTTCATCTCCGGCCCAGACCTGGCCTCCCTCATCCATGCCTTCGTCACCTCGAGGCTGGACTACTGCAACGCGCTCTACATGGGGCTTCCCTTGTTCCTGATTTGGAGGCTGCAGCTAGTGCAGAATGTGGCAGCTTGTCTCCTCACGGGGACGGGCCGTCAGGAGCATATTACACCTGTACTCCAGACTCTGCACTGGCTGCCAATAGCGTGCCGAGCCAGGTTCAAGGTGTTGGTGTTGATTTACAAAGCCCTTTACGGTCTGGGCCCCTCGTACCTCAGGGACCGCCTCGCCCTCCGTGCCCCAGAGCAGCTCCTGCAGTCGGCCAGGGGTGCCTTCTTGGAGGTGCCCCGCGTAAAGCAGGGGGCCACAATGGAGAGGGCATTCTCGGTGGCTGTGCCGCGCCTTTGGAACTCCCTTCCGGAGGAAGCCCGCCCGGCCCCAAGCCTATTGTCATTCCGGTGGTGTTGTAAAACCTGGCTGTTCACCCAGGCCTTTGAGGGTGGGGGGTGGGTTAGGGGTTACGTTTTGCCCCCATCCTGTTTTATTGTTTTAAACTTCCGTTGCCTGTTTTAATATTGTTGATTGTTTTAAAATTGTTTTTATAGTGTTTTTATGTATTATTATATATTATTATGAATTGTTGGAAGCTGCCCCGAGCTGGTTACAGGAGGGTGCAGGGTATAAATTACAAAAATATATAAAATAAATAAATTCTCTGAGGCATCACACTATAGGACAAGCTGTTGACCTGGTTTATAGTACTGGAGAACTGGTGCCTTCGTCAGGAGTTCTTTTATCCTATGGAAAGCATTTCACTGAGGTGCTCCCCAGTCCCAGGAGATGTTGTGCTTGGTCAGTTGCCAAAGAGGCTCTGCCTCGGTGACCAGGTTTGGGCAGTATTTTGATAGGTAATTTATCATGCAGATCAGTCTCTGTATTCCTTTCATGCCTGTGGGAGGAAGCATTTCTACGATAGCTTCAATTTTCTTGGGGTCTTGTCTCAGACCCTCAGCAGACAGTATGTGTCCTATGTATGCTACCTGGTGTTGCTTCAATTTCATTTTATCTGGGTTGACCTTCACATTTCCATGATCTCGTTCTGCCTCCTCATCGTTAGCACCTTCCCCATATATGAGGATGTCATCTGCAATGATTTTCACTCCTGGCAGACTTTCCAGGGCCTGGTGTAGTAATCTTTGGAAGATCTCAGGAGCAGGGGAGATGCCCATTGGCATGCATACCTTCTGAATGGGGTTGTGAATGTCATTAGCTTGCTGGAGGCTTAATCCAGCTGGACGTGCCAAAGGCCGTCTTGTACATCACAGACTGAATAAGCGTGCTTTGGATAGTTCTGGAAGCACACCCTCAATGGTAGGTAAAGGGTAGTGTGCCCTTTTCAATGCCTTGTTGAGTGGCTTTCAATTGATGCACAGACGTAGTTTGCCTGATTTTTTCTTCACCACCAACATGCTGCTCACCCAAGGGATGTTTGTTTCCTTGACTTTGATGATGCCTCTTTTGCATAGGCTGGCTAGTACTTTCTTGACTGGTGCATTTAGTGCCACCAGTGTTCTCCTACATGGAAAGCACACTAGTGGAACTGCTGGATCGATTTCAAGGCACTTCTTTCCGTTGAAGCATTCATCTCCCTTGAAAACATCCTTGAATTCAGTTAGGGTGCTGTACCTTGTTCCTCTAATCGCTGGTGGCTTGGTTGTCCTGGATCAGGACTTCGTCTCTTGAGACACTCATCTGCTGCTGCTTCACTGCTTACATAAAGTTCTGGTGCTGCACTCTGATTAAATCCATGTGCTGGATTACTTTTGTGATCCTAGTAGTGGTGGTTGGTCTTGTCCTTCCACTACCATGAATTTTAAATTATATTTTCTCCCATTTCTGGGATTTCTCAGCATTAGGTTGTATTTACCCACTGACTGTATGGTGCTCATGTTGTACATGACTTCTCTGTAGGGGTATGCATTTCGTTTTTGTTATTATGATAACAAAAATGGAAATTGTGATTTTCATTTTCTTTATTGTAATAACGAAAACAAAAAACAAAACAAAAAATGAAAACGAAAACAAAATTTTGTTTTTGAAATAATGGGAAAATACTTGAAATACGTGTTTCTGGCTATAATGTTTTTGTTTCTTATTCAGTTCTGATGAAACTTGGGGAGATTGTACCCCCAAATGGAGGGCACTATGTGTACCAAATTTCAAAAAGATTAGATAAAGGAGACTGATTCTTGAAGCAATTGAATGTTGTGATTATAAGAAAAGCTCTATACACATTCATGGCTACACATTTTTTTATCTTCCATCCAATTTGCATGAAACCTAGGAACATTGTGTCCCTCAACTAGTGTACCAATCCTGTCAGATTTCAGAAAGATTGGATACATTTTCCTGATGTTATAAGCTATTCACTTGAAAATACATTTCTGGCTGTAACATTTATATATTCCATCCTGTTTACAAGTAACTTGGCAGGAATTTATCACACACCTTCCCTGCTATCTCTGCTAAATTACAGGACAATTTGATAAAGGGACCCAATTGTATAAGCAATTGAATTTGTCCCCTTGAAGACCATTATTCAGATAAATAGCAGCACATGCAGTGCCAGTCAGAGGCAGACACCTGGCATGGCAGGGGGAGGGAGGCTGTAGGAGGGAGGATGGGGAGAAACCCAAAAGACTGACAGACACATCACTGCCCAATTACTGCATGCTTCCAGCTGTACAGGACAAATTGGTCGTGGCTTCAAGGTGGGCATAGGGGGTGGCCCTGAGGCGGGCATAGAAGGGACATAATTGGGACTTTGGGGATAGCATCCCAGCAATAAGGATACATAGTTTACACATCCAGGCTGGCCAGTTATCATCACAATTGCATCCTGCAGCACTGTGACAGAGGACATAAGAGAATCTTTATTGGCGCTTTCCTAAACAGATGCTTCTGATTTCCCAGTAACAAGTGGGTGACAGACATTGGAATGGTTGAAGCACAGAATGAAGATATTTGGTTGACATTTCTGCTGACCAATTGGCATCACAAACCAATCTTATACCACAGTGACACGTAAGAGAATCCCTGTGTTGAGGAAAATTTTATACTCACACTGTTGGTAAAATTTGTCAGAAGTTTTTTATTGATCTCAAAGTGCAGAGAGAGAGAGAGCGAGCAGAACTGAATCCATGCAAAGAAACAGACTGGTTTGACTCCTCCCCCCAATACAAGAAGTTTCATAGGTTTATCATACATTAAAAGATACATGCATTTCACTCAAAGCAACATCATACAAAGGTAAAAGGTTTTAGCAATTGTTTACATACTCAGCAACCTACTCTCAAAACAATATAAGCTAGACTGTTTATAAAGTAAGTGCCTAAATAAAGCCAATTAACTAGCACATCTGCAAGGTCGTTGTTTGCTATCTGCTGTAAGAAAGAACAGAGCGGCCTTCCTCTGTTCAATGTTTATCATGCATGGAGTTGTTTCCCAGGCCTTGCTGTGTGAAACAGAACCCAAACTAGCCTCATGATTATTTTTATCTAACAGGCTAAAAAACTCATTTCTGTTAAGAATGAGTATTACCCAGAATCCATCTGTCTCCCATTTTGTGCTACCTTCCTTTGGCTATGTGTAGCTCAATTCCATAGTGTCCCTTATAAAAATTCCACCACAATCCCATTTTTTTGTGCCATTGAAGGCAAAACAATTTAATTTTTAAATCCTTATGGACATTAAGCCATTAATTTCTGTTTGCTGAGATTGGAAATCTGCATACATGTTATAAACTTGGGTAATAGTTGTTTTGCAGCGCTATTTAAACAGCATTTAATAGGCGTTAAAATTACTTAAATGCATAAAAATAAGCCAAACAAAACAACAAAAGCAAGCAAAACAATATATTTAAAAAATGGAGCCTAAATTTTGGAACCTAAGCCTTCAAGCCAGGACCAAAGGATTCATTAAGCTGTTTTCTGCAACTGGGCCTTTGCTTGTTTAATCTGAGCAGTTTGATTTAAAATGGAGCCAAAGTTGTTTGGGATGTAAATACAATTAGAGCACATATACCCCCTTTGCTGGCTAGGATAAAGTTTAGGGTTATTTGGTTTTGCAAACTCATTTGTTTGATATTACCCATTTTAAAGATCATGTTTTGAAAGCCTAGGGATGTGGCATTAGCAACTGTTTTTAATACTTCAGTTATTTGTTTTATTTCTTGCATAGAGAAGGCAACTTCAACTTCAGGTATGGTGATACCCCAATATTTTTGGCCTCAGTGATTTTTCTTTGATTATTTAGTTTACCTTGAGGGAGGGGAGACAGGTGTTGAATGGCAGGGACAACAGCCCCAACTAAACAAGATTCCTTCCACCAAGGGCAATTTTTTTTATATAGGCCTTGTTTTTACATATGAAATAGTGTTTAATCAGGGCAATGTGTTCTGTTATATAGGACAAGGAGGATTGCATAACGTGAAGTTCACAATAGCTGAAATTCACTGAAGGAGCTTTCATTTAAAGCCATATATTCAGTGAAATTTATGGTGAATGTGTAGTTACAAATACTGTACCCTACCTTGACTTTTTTCTTTGTGCATATTTTTTTTTACATAGACCTATTGGACTGAAAACCAATATTTTTTTTACAGTTTCTTGACTAGGTGAATGTATTTAATATTATTGTGACCTATGTTAGCCCATGTTAATTTCTTGTTTGGAAATGGAGTGATTTTTTTTTTTGCATTATTTGAGAGGCATTTAACACTACAGAAACAAAAATATTTTTTAAAGGTACAAGGTTAAATGGATCCAAACTTAACATTTAAGCATAAAAAAACATTACAACTATTTAATTATAACAAAACCATTAACACTGTGCACTAGGCATTTATTATTAATGTGTATGTGTTCGTGCATTAGTGTGTCAGTATGCAAAGTTTTTTATTTTTCTGGGCAAGCCAAACAACAGTGGTGGCAGTGATGGTGCAGACCTGTAAGAAAACAAAGAGCTGGATTCTGTAGGAAAGTTGCCTAAGAGGTTTTTTTTTTACTTCTAAGGTGGTAATGGTGACACATTTGCTCTTTTGGTTTGTAGTTGCAAATTCTCTTCTTTTTGTAGTGGCAAATCCTCTTCTAGTGTAGGTGGCAGAGAAGAGGTTACTAGCATATTACCCTGCCCCTCTGACCTTATTTTTACAGGTGCAGAGCTTTTTTTGCAATGGGAGGTGTGAATCCAGGATGAAGGTACCTGGAACTTAGGGTGAGTTCAGACATGACGGTGGCCCTATTGGCCAGTGGCCTCGTCACGGAATCACCCAAATGATTCCCCGGCGGAATCAGACCGGCCCGTCAACAGACGAGCCAGCAGATTCCGCTGGGGAATCGGGAGGGGGTTGGGCTGTGTGGTGCAACGTGCGGCCACACTGCCCCACCCCCCCATGCTTCTGAGGCCGCCTGTCCCCCGGGGTATTGACCACGGTCCAGAATCGGCAGTGAGCATGGCTGCCGATTCCGGGCCATGGTCAGGGGTCAGACGAGATGTTACCACGCTCAACCATGGTGAATCCTGTCATGGTTGAGTGTGGTAACGTCATGTCTGTTGGGGGCAAAAAGTGATTCCCACCGGGAGTTCACCCCCGGCGGGAATCACTTTGACCACACTTTCAGAGATGGTCCCCAGACCATCCTCGAAAGCATGGTTATTTTGATCCCCGCTGGAGGTTCACAGTGGTGAACATCTGGCGGGGCTCAAACAGATGTTACGGGACCATTCCCCACCACAGGGGATTGTCTGTGGTTGAGCGTGATCTCGTAAAGTCTGAAAATACCCTTAGTGTTTGTGTTGGTTGCAAAAAGTATTTGAAAAGACTTACCAATGCAGCTTCAAGGCTGTTGGTTTTTTGGTGGCTATCAATGGGGACCTCGTTACCAGGCTGCAGGTTGTGACAGGCCTCATGAGGTTCCTGGGAAAGGGCTTCTTGGATTTATGAACAAAAGTTTTGACACACTTCATTAGTGCTTGGTATTAGGATAGCACAGTTATATCAGTTAAATTAATAACCATTTCAGTCGTGGTGGTATAGGTTATGGGCCTTCCCATCATGGTCTTTATGGGCCTTCCCATCAGGATTTATAATGAGGTCATATACCAGTTTTGTGATGCAAGATGACTTTACATGCAGAAGGGTTAAAAGCAAAGTTTTTAAGCAATTGAGGTTTACTGTATGACGTATTTTTAAAATGGCAATTTAGTTTTTTACTGCTTCTTGCAAACTTAAATGTGGTCTGAGCAGCAAAGGTGCTGCTGGATTTTTAGGGCCTTGCCAGCCCCCTTAGGCCCAAAAAATGGGCAAGCCCACCCCTGCTACCAGGCAAAGGAATTCCAAACCATGGGATAAAAATATTTTAGAAAGTTTTTTTGTTTTGATTGAAAAAAACCTTTGCACACGAGTATGATTTTTTACATTTAGGACACAGATACACAAGAACCAATGCACAGTTAACTAAACACACCTAAGTAACTATATAGGCCACAAAATGCAAGGCATGAGGCCTGTACTTAGTTCATATAATTTGTGGCATTCAGGCATTAGGGATCAGCTTAAATAAGCTGAAGGTCCTAAAAAACAAAACTGCAAATAACTTACACAGATAATTTAAAATCTTACTGCTGCTACAATTATTTTTTATTATACCCCCCTTTTTGCTCAAGTGGGTCACAGCGTGAGACACGTGAGCAAAATAGCAGCTGGGCAATAGTTTGGCACGAGCCCCAAACCTGAAATTGCCACTGGGATTTTTCTGGTAATTGTAAGCAACCAGGATTTACAATATTATTTGGGCACTAAGGAGTTAATTTAGTTACAGTGGCCCATAAATTTGAATCCAAAAAACAGGTTAAGTTGAAACATCTTTGACACATAGGGTATTTTCAGATGTTACGAGATCATGCTCAACCACAGTGAACCACGCTCAATCGTGCGGCGGGGCCAAAGAGCCCTGAACGTCTGTTAGGCGGCCGCCAGATGTTCACCATGCTCAATACCCACATGGGGTCAATTTCAACCACGCTTCCCGGGCTACCCTGCGCAAAATCTTGGGAAGCGTGGTCAAAGAGATTCCCACCGGGAAGCAACAAAAAGTAACGTCTGGACGCCAATCCCCGGGCAGAACCAAAGAAAATGATCCCCAGCCATGGACAATGCATGCAGCATCGCTGCCAGGCAACCAGCAACAACACAACAACTGGAGGGAGATTTAAAGGGAAACCTGCAGCAGGGAAGCATGGCGGGATGGAACGAGGAGGGAGGCGTAAGAGAGCGGTGGGTGAGAGAGCGAGGGGGGAGGAGGAGGAGGCAGTGGCAGTGGTGGAGGGAGCGCAGGTGGAGGAGGGGGAGCCGGGGGTCGTGCTGACCATGGAGGAGGTGCAGGGACAACACCCGCAGCAGCCGGGACATGATGCCCCAGGGACATCAGCCAGAACAGGGGTGGAGGAGGCACCCAAGAAACGGATAAGGGGAAACAAGGGCAGGGGAGCAGGGGCACCAGGCAAGCCCGGGGTCCCACCAGGGAGGAGGGAGAAGGGGGCACCACGCGAGGGGCCAGGACATGCACCCAACCCTAAACCCCCCACCCCCTGCCTCCTGCAGACACAGAAGAGTGCCTGGGTTGACGAGCCCCCGGACGACACCGGCCCAGCCTGGTTGGAGGTGGAGGTGGAGGAGGAGGACGAACCACAGTGGAGAAGAGGGAGGAAGGCATACCACAGAGGGGGCCAGTGGGGGCTCCAAGAGACCTTGGACTTCATTAGGATCTAGGGGACCCTGGAGTACCAGCTGGAGCTTGCGCTAAACCAGCCCAATGAGCATGTCTACCAGGACATAGTGCGGGACATGGAGGCGGTGGGGCATCAGCGCACAGCAGCACAATGCCGGTCAAAGGCCAAGGAGCTAAAGAGGGGGTACAAGGCCATTTGGGACAACAATAGGCAGAGCTCGGACCATCCCATTCTACGATGCCCTGGACCACATCCTGCATATGAAGGGGTCCATAGTTGCCCCACGGCTCGTCAGGAGCGCTGTGGTCCAGGGAAGGGAACGGGCTGAGATACCCCCTCCCCTCGCTGCCCCCCTGGTAGACACGAGCTCCAGGGCCCCCAACCCTGAGGAGGATCACCCCGGGACCCCCGGCACCTGCAGGCCCCCCCTGTACAGCAGCCGGAGAGCACCCACCCCCAGGCCAGGCAAGCAGAGTCTGAGGCCGGCACCCTCATCACCCTCAGCCAGTGGTCCATGGGGGAGCACTCCTACACCGAGGGGCCGGCCTAGGAAGGATCCGAGACCAACACTGAGGGTAAGTGGGTGACCCGGAGGGGGGAGGGACCAGGCCCATGGGGGCAGGGGCCAAGGGGGGGATGGATGGGCCAGGGCCAGCCCCAGCCCCCCAATACCAAGGCAGGAGGGGGCCCAGCCCCAGGTCGCCCAACCACACACCCCTAAACACCCCCCCCTCCGCGCCCGCAGGCCACGGGACACCCTGGGACCAGACCCAGACGACCGAGCAGGCAGCCGCCAAAGAAACCCACCAGCAGGTGCAGGCACCAGGTGAGGCAGGCGGTCAGGTAGGGAGGGCACTCCGGGGTGCAGAGAGGAGTTCCCCGGACAGTTGGAGGGGGTGGGAGGGGCCAGGGTCTGGGGGTGGAGAGGGGCATGGTGACAGCCAGGGGTCAGGGGCCCGGGCCAGGATTGGACTAACCCTCCCGTACCCTCAGGGCAACCCCGGCAGCCAGCATCCCCAGGGCCCGTGGCTCCATCACAGTGAATGAGGGAGCACCGGGCATGGGTCCGCAGGAGGAGGGAGGACCAGGTGGAGGAGATCATCCAGACCTTGGAGGAACAGGAGGAGAGGATGATAACGGCCATGGACCAGATGGAGGCGGCCATTGAGCAGTCCCTGGAGCGGGAAGAGGTGAGGGAGAAGAGGCTCTAGGCCGAGGTGCACCTGGAGCAGAGGCGGGAGCGCCGGGAGCACAGCAGGCAGGTGGAGGTGCTCGGGAGGATGGAGCAGGCCATCACAGGCATGGTGCGGGAGCACTCTGTGAAGATGGATAGGTCCCATGATATTGGGACCTCCCTGCTCCTGCACACCGGCACGATGTGTGCCTACGTGATGGCAGCCGTGCCCCTGGGCACCCTGTCTGCCCAGGGCCCCATGCCAGGCCCCTCGGCACCCCTGCTCCCTGTGCAGGTGCCCCAGCTGGCCCCGCGCCCTCAAGGGCCGCGCATCCACCTCCTGGTGCCCCCCCCAGGCTCAGGAGGATGCAGCCACCACGGGGGCCCCCCCGGGTCCCAGCCCCCCTCCCCCCAGCCCCCCCCTGCCGGACCTGGAGGAGGCCCAGGACACTGCTGGGAACACAGACAGTGGTGGAGAGGGGAGCTCCCAGGGATCCATGGCCCACACCGGATGCTCACGGGGCCGACCCCAGAAATGAGGGGGGGACGGGGAGGGAGGGGGAGGGCGGTGTGAGGGGGGCACTAGAGGGGCCAGGGCACTACAGGGGTGGAGGGAGAGGTGGAGGGGTCACATGTATATGCCGGTGAAATAAATGTTTAAGCACAAGTATGCCTCCAGGGCCCATATGTGGGTGACAGGGGGGGCGCACCCCTGCAGGGCCCGGCCCCGGGAACCCCAGTGGGTGGCTTGAGGAGGGGAGCCCCTCACACCCGGCCCCCTGGGTGATATGCCTCGCCAGGGCATCCTGGATGCGCTGGACATAATGGTACTCCCTGGGGTTCTCAGCGTTCACATACAGGGGCCCGGACCTGGGGGCCCGGTGGGGCTTGGGGTATTCCAGGGCTGCCCCCTCGGTCTCACAGACATTGTGGAGCACACAGCAGGCCCCGATCACCAGGGCAGAGGTCTCCACAATGTAGTCTAGGTGCCCAGCGAGACTCCTCCAGCGCTGCTTGAGGGCCCCAAAGGTTCTGCTGGAGCACAGGCAGGTATTGTATAGCACCTCCGCAGGGGTCCATGCGACAGGGTAGACCTTCATCAACCAGCGGGTGAGGGGGTAGGCAGGGTCTCCCAGGATACAGGGGGGCATCGGTACCCCCTTGATCCTGGTCATCCCCATGTCAGCGAACCCCCCCTGGAACATCCGGGCATATAAGGGGGAGATGGTCACGATCTGGGTGTTGTGACTACGGCTGGAGTTGCCCATGAAGATGTCTATGAACCAGCCCCAGTGATCCACAACCACCTGCAGCTGCAGGGAGTGGTACCCATGCCGGTTCACATACTCGGCTGCCTCCCCTGCAGAGGGGTGGAGGATCTCGATGTGGGTGCCATCCATGGCTCCCATGCAGTTGGGGAAGCCTCCGGGCGCAAATCCCGCGATCACGGCCTCCTGGTCCACCAGCTGGATTGTTCTGTCCAGGAGCACGCCCTCAACAGCCTCGCACACATCCCAGAGGATACAGTCGACGGTGCTGAGCCCTACCCTGAAGTGCTGGAACAGGGACTGGCAGGAGTCGGGCGTTGCCAGGGCCCAGACCCCTATGGCCACCCGCTGGACCATGGGATGGGGGTCCTCATGGAGGTGTGCTGTTACTCTAGCTAGGGCGTAAGGAGCTCCGCTAGGCCCAGCAGGGTGAGCTTGTCCATCCTGAGGTGGGCCCTCCAGGCTGGCTCGTCCCACTGGGCCAGCGCCCTCGCCCACCAACCCTGTGGGTGCTCTGCAGCCCATAGGCACCTCTCAATGGGCATAGCGAGCAGAACTGACCGGCGCATGGTCTCCCTTGCCCACAGGAGGTGCCTGGCCACCTCGCGGAGTGCCATGGGCCAGGCCCGGGTCACGGCCTGCCAGTCTGCCCCGGATAGCCTCTGTGTCCTGAGCTGGTCACGGGCTCTCCTCCATCCCTGGTGCACCCTGCAGCTCTCCAAGCCAGGGAAACCTGCAGCTGGGTGGCCAGATGCACCTCCACACCAAGGAGGCACAGCTGCTCAGTGTGGTCGTGGTACCACTTGGCTGCAAGTGCGAGGTGCATCCAGTAGGTGGCTTCCCTGTCCTGCTCCATGGTGGTGGGTGCCCCGGAGGTTGTGGGACATTTATTATGGCCCTCTGATGGGCAGCCATGCTGCGGGCCAGCCCCCAGCCGGCCGGGCCCCCCAATGGGGTGCATGGGTCTGTGGGCGTGCCCATGGTTACACGTGGTGGCTGCGCATGGGTCCTCATGCCTGCATGGGTGCGCGGTTCCGTGTGCTCCTTCTGCAGCTGCATGCCTTCACCCATCAACCCCCCACCCCCATGTCTGTTTGCAACACCATGGCCTTGGTGTCCCAATTAGCTGTTATGTGAGTGCTATTGTGTTGGGCAGCTGTGCCGGGTCCGCATCCCATGCCCTGCTCTGTTGTGCTACAATGTTGCAGTCCATGGCTGCTTCTCCTGTCCTTGGAATCCCTCGGAGGCCCTCCCGGCCCTGGAGCGTATGTGTGCCCCCTTGTCCTTGGTGTTATTCTCCCTGTCTTGCAGGACCATGGCTGGTTGTCCATCCACCGGGCTCCCGCTTCCCGGCCCCCATGGGGCCCCCCATATCTGGACCTTCCATGAGACCATGTCTCTGTGCGACCTATGGCATACCCCGGCCGTGCAGCTGCTCCTGGGCAGCCCGGTCAGCCGTGCAGGTGCCTTTGCGAGCTTGAGCTCCAGACTTTGCTACTTCGGCTATGAGGTGAGCGCTCGTGATTGCCGGCTGCATGCAGACACCCTGGGGCTGGTTCGCTTCCCTGAAGGACGCATCCCTGAGTGTGTCTGGGCTGGGCGCCTGCACGCTGTGCCTTGCTGAGGGTGGCCCTGCCTTGGCAGTGTCCTACTTTGCCTGTGCTCATGGGACGCATGGGTACCAGCGCACACATGCGGCGCTGTACCACTGGCTTCTGGAGCTGGGACATCTTCCTTGGCCCCCTTGTGCTGACTGCTGTGTGTTGGAGCCTTCCACGGCGGAGCTGTCAGCCCTGTTGGGGGTGTGGTCCCGTTCGGACATCCAGCTGGGTCTCTCCATGCATGATCCCTTCGCGGCCTACTATCTGATCGCCCAC
>QEPC01005877.1:1874801-1908293 GCA_003113815.1 Sphenodon punctatus
CCCCCCTTCCGTGTCCCCCCCCTTTGCTCCCGTTGTGCCTTGTGTGTTGTCCGGGCGCCCGTGTCCCCCTTCCCTTCCTTTGTGTGTGTGTGTGTGTGTGCCCGGGCATGTGCTCATGCTGTGTGTTCCGCTGTGCCTCCACTGCCTGTGTGCCTGCTGTGTGTGGTACTTATACGACTCTTCTCTCTCTCCTCCCTCCCTTCCTGTTCCCTTGTGTGGGCGTTCCCTTTTGTGTCTTTTGGCTTCGTTTGCCCTCAGGCGGCCATGTCTGTGTCCCGCCCCTGCCTGGTGGGTTCTGGGTGTTTTGACCACGTCTGGGAAGCAGCATCACGTCTGTTGCACTGCCCCGGACCGTGATCTGGTGGCCCAATTCCTGGCCGTGGTCCTGGTCCCATCACATCTATTCGGGGCTTTTATTCGCCCCGGGGGGTGGTTGTTCTGTTCACCCCCACCAGGAATCCACTGTGGTGAACCGCCCACCCGTAACATCTGAAAACACCCATATTGTTTAAAAGGCCTTGGCTGCTGCTTTTAGTCAAAGCAAACAGTGTTTCTCGCTGGCTGTAAGCAGCTGCCTTTTCCCCCCTCCTTCTCCTCAAGATATCCTCCCAAGCTGTTAAAGAAGACGTAGTTCCGGGGGGGAGGGGAGGTGTTCCATTTTGGGCACTGGGGATGCTATAGGATTCTTTAGTACTGCTTCCCTTCTGTTATTAACTTTTTATGTGAACACCAAATTATTAAAACTGTTACAAAGAATACTTTCGGTTTTGTTTTGGTTCTGTAGCTGGCAGCCGCTTATGCATTTCAGTTTAAAAATAAATAAATAATTTTTTGCCATGCTGTTAAAAAATTTAAAGGGAACTGCATACTTGACACAATGTTACCCCACCACTCCAGTTAACTTTTAATTAAATTATTAAAAGCTAAAACAAAAAAAGTTTAGTTTTAAAGCAAGCCGCTTAGGCTATTTATTAAATTTTTTCTGTCTGTGAACTCTTAATTAGTTACAGATGCAAAGCTGTGATAGAATTGTGCTTACAATTTTATTTTTTAAAAACATATTTACCTAAATTTAACCCAATTGGCTAAATGCATACAAGCAACCAAAGCTTTTTTTTTCCAGTTTGCTAAATTTTACTGTTACTCCAACACACAAGTTACTTTTTTTTTTTTTTAAACTCCTTTGCTTTGTTCCTACGCAGGGCAGACATGCCAACATTCCACTTTTCATTTTATTTACATGCTTTTTCCACCTAACATAAATCATTGGAAACTTTCTTTGAAGAATACTTAATTAACTTTGCTTTTAAGGCAGGGTGATCAGTTTCTTTTTGGCTTTTTTCTGCATAGGACACTTTATTTTACATAGGAGGGTTGTTTATAAGGACCATTGTCCTTTTTTTGTTGGCAATCTGAGCATTTGATTCCATCATAACCAATTTTTATTGCACTGTGTGCCATGATAGTTTGCAGTGCTGAACGTACGGGGTGGTGGTTTAGCCTATGTAATTTAGCGGGTAGCCTAATGTAATTTGTCAGCATAGCTCTTGCAGCCATATTTTGCAGTGTTTATACTTTTGGACCTGGATTACTTATTCTTGGATATGTTTGGGTTATTGCTTTGTCAGCACCCACCAATTCCTCCAATATGTAGTTACCGGCATCAACATTCCCTTCTTTTTTAAGGGTCCACATTATGTAAGTTTTTGTTTGCTGGGCCAGATGTACACATCCAGGGATCACAACATGACACAGGAACCAATAATTATAAATGAAAACATGTGTTCAAGGGCCATCAGATGTTTTTTTTTGATCATCCTCCCAAGAGACTGTGTGGGCCTCTATTTAAAATGTCTCCATCGGTTTGAGCAACCCTGGATTCAACCACTGATAGATACACCAGTTTCTTGGTTTAAGTCATTTTTTTTCTTTTAAACCTACTGGAACATCCAAAACCCACTTTATTATTGGCCCTGGGGATATAATTGCGGAGTTACCACTAATTTCCCACTGTTCTGTACAAGTGCCACATCTGGACAGGACATATAGGTGTATAGATTGTAAATCTAGAAAGGGTGCAGAGGGACCCAAAAAGGCACACACATCTATTCCTGCCACACTTTAATATTATGTCCTTATTCATGGTGCAATTTCAGGTGACCTATTTTTTTTTTTTTTAACAAGGCAGCAATAGTTTTTGACTTCCTTGATCAATGGATGTTTTTTTAATTTTAGCTGTAAATCTGTTAATGAGAACCATCAATATTTTACCATCAGTACTTAAAATGTCCTCAGGTCCTGGGTTTTACTGTTTAACCCTTAAAAATTTTCAGAATTGGAAACAATTAATTTGAATTTGTTTAAGCTCTGTCTAGGGCATGTTTATCAGGTCTGGACTTTGTAATTGATATGAGAGGTGCATTTTCATTTTAATGCACATATTTGCCAAAGCTACACACTTTAAATTACAGCAGCTGGCTGTTACTTTCAACTTTGTAAAAGCAAGACAAGCTTTCCTTCAAATCATGTGCCCTCGACTCTTGGCACAGGAAAACTTTCTGTATAGCAGCATACATGGTACACAAACAAACACAAACACCAACAAACACACAGATTTGTGGTAGCAGTACATCATTCCGTTCCAACTGTGCACTGGAGGAACAGTAGGATATAAGCACCTTTTGCCAGGATTTGAATATTTTTTCCTGGTTAGTTTAACATTATCTTTTTTTTTACATGAGCAAGCACACAAATATACAACACAACTTTAACTGGACAACAACCATGACATAAACACAAGACACACTTAAATCCACATTAAACTATAGGAGTACTGAGAAGTACAAAAGTCACAAGAGAAAGGAGAAAAAAACAATGCTTCATTTACTCATTATGCTGAAATCATGAAAATGATGAAACAGCAGGCAATACCTTGCTATGAATTCTTAACAACTACAACACATTCTAACAAAATGGACCAAATTGGCTTACGGCAAAAATGAAAGGAATTACAGCTTTTCAAACTGCCCCAAGATAAAGCAGGAAAGAATGTCTGATGGTGCCTGGACAGTAGGGGTGGGAATTTCGGTTCCCGCAGTATCAAAAACTGCCAGTATTTTGCTGTACCGACAGTTTTGGATTAACCCAGTAATCTGGGGTACCGTTACCAGTTCCCCGTGCTGGATTTTTTTACATTGCGGCCATTGAAATGAATGGCCACAATGTGAAAAAACCACAACCCACTCACTTTCCCTCCCCCATCCAGGCTGTGTGGGTGGAAGGGGGGGATACCCCCCCACTCACCCTGGATTTGTAAAATTTTTTTTAACCCAAAGTATGGCTGCTAGTGCAGGCTCCAGGCCACCGCTGCACCAATGGCAATGACCCAGAGTCCGCACCAGCAGCATCCAGGGTGATCCCTGGGGTCGGGGGGTGGTTTAACACCCCCCACCCCAGGGATCGCCCTCCCCTCCCACCCAGATCACCTTACTTGTCCTCTGGGTTGCGACGGCGGTGGCAGCAGCACAGCACGGGTTTGGGTGGCTTCAGCGCTAGTGGCGGCTGCCTTCTTTTCAGCGCTTCACTAGGCCTTCTGGGGAACTTCTGAGTTTCCCTGGAAGGCCTAGTGAAGTGCTTAAGGGAAGCTAGCTGCCACTAGCACTGAAGCTGCCTGGACCTGTGCTGTGCTTCTGCCGCCGGCCCCTGGAGGACAAGTAAGGCGATCTGGGGGGAGGGCGATCCCTGGGGTGGGGGTTTTAAACCACCCCCACCCCAGGGATTGCCTAGTACCTGCTGGTATGGGCTCCAGCTTGCCATCGTTGCCACCACCACTGGCATGGCGGCGGCCCAGAGCCTACATTAGCAGCTGGACTTAGGGATAAAATCCAGGCTGGGCAGGGTGGGTGGGGGGTGCCCTCCCTCCATCTGTGCAGCCTGGGAGGGGGAGGGGAAGGTATGGTTTTTTTCCCATTGATTTCAATGGGGACAGTTCCCCATTGAAATCAATGGAAAAAACCCCCCAGTACCGGTATACCGGTTTTAATCCGGTAAACCGTTTTTTTGGTAAACCGGTAACCGGTAAAACCAGTAACCATTTTTTTTCCCCAAGTCCCACCCCTAGTGGACAGAGCTGGTAAACTGGGCAAGAGAAAGAGGTGGAAGAGTCAAATGTTTGATCCAATAGGTCACATTGGATCAGACATCCACTTTCCAACATTCAAGTTGGCCACAATAGTGGTAAAGGCCAGAAAATTTAAGATCCACACCATAATCCACCTTCCTGTCTTGCCTTTCAGCAATGGTTTCTGATCAGGCTAAGGTAGAAGCATGCTTTTCTTTAAAATTAAGTTGTTGGAAGTCCTTAATTTCTTATTTAATTGCTCTGCACACCTGTGGAATCTTAAACAAAACTATTCACATAATGAAAACCAATTAAAACTAGTGTGGCCTAAAACAAGACTAAAAGCAGCTGAGCCCAATAGTGAAACTAATGGTGTTAGAACTCAGTGATGCACCAGCCTGTGCTTGCAAGGGAGCTGACACCACTGAAAATGCTTCATGAGCAGGCAAAAATGAATCCTGCACTTGCGGTTGGGGCACCCCAGCATTGTTTGGATCATAAGGTGGTAGGAATGCAGGGCTGAAAAAATTCCCTTCAGAAGTTTCCTCATCTGTGCCCTCAGGTAATTTAAATTGAAGATACAGAGAAACTGCTGGAGCACCAGGTATGCAGACCTGATCAGGTTTGTGCATTTGGGTTTTAAATTTGTCCCGAGAGTCTAAAAGAAACCTAACTTCAAATTCGTGCTTACGTTTGGAAGCTTCAATATACCAATCTAAACATGCAATCCACTGAGTTCAATGCACTTAACAGCCTTTTAACCATAGGATTCTGTGGAGATGAACAATTTTATTAATATCAAAAGAGCCAATTAGAGGAAACTGCAGTTCAGGCTGATCTTGGGTATACTTGTTCCACACATCTAAAAATTTACAAACATTTTCCCCATATACATATACCAAGCTGGGCTTCCTTTTCACAGAGCGGAGAGTTGTTTAGACCCTCCGGCCCCCATAATCTTACACACAGGGTTTTTACACAAGGACAGATGTCTTTTCAACTACAGAGAGCACAGTCTAACAGCAAACTCCGCTGTTGTTTGAGCTCATTAACATTCTTTTTTACACAGCACTCCCACAAACGTCAATTCAGCATACCAGCAGTCAGACCCGCAGTCAGGCACTTCCAACTACAGGGAAAGGGAAATGAATCACACTCACAATACTGAGTTACAGGATTCCACAGAGGCCCATATCCACTACAATTACTTACCCCGTAAGATAGGCAATCGCTGCCCGAAAGGCGGGCAAGTCCGAAAGGCTGCCTTGCAATGCGACACTCAACTTAGTCCCAGACTCCATCAGTGGTCACATACAGGGAAACACATTCACAACACTTTAAATCTTATTTATTTGAAATCCCCACTCGGCAGTATTTTCAATTCCCACTTGGCAGGATTGAACATATGCATTTAGAAACTCCCTCTTCTGGCAGGATTCCCAGTCCCCACGGATTTTACATATGTATTTAGAATCCCCCCCTTGGCAGGATTCTGTGGATCCTCTAAACTTCTTCACTGACTAGTCTTTTCTACCTACTCTACTTAAAATCTACACTAACAAGAACATCTGACAGATCTGACCACTCAGATTCAGAAGGCGTCTGCCCACTGGTCTGACTTCCAGAGACCACGGGCAGTCCCTCACCCACACCTCCATAGGGAATTCAAAAGGCCCCTAACCTTGATCTGGTGGCTGAAGGTGGGAGAGAGATGGTCTGCAGTCCCCCTGGAACCAGCTGGGCTAAGAGCCTTCCCGGCCAATGCACCAAACAGTCTAGGAAAATGTTATACTTACACTATTGGTAAAATCTGTCAGAAGTTTTTTATTGATCTCAAAGCGCAGAGAGAGAGAGAGCAGAACTGAATCCATGAAAGGAAACAGACTGGTTTGACTCCTCCCCCCAATACAAGAAGTTTTATAGGTTTATCATACATTCAAAGATACATGCATGTCACTCAAAGCAACATCATACAAAGGTAAAAGGTTTCAGCAATTATTTACATACTTAGCAACCTATTCTCAAAACAATATAAGCTAGACTGTTTATAAAGTAAGTGCCTAAACAAAGTCAATTAACTAGCACATCTGCAAGGCTTTTGTTTGCTATCTGCTGTAAGGAAGAACAGAGTGGCCTTCCTCTGTTCAATGTTTATCATGCATGGAGTTGTTTTCCAGACCTTGCTGTGTGAAACAGAACCCAAACTAGCCTCATGATTATTTTTATCTAACAGGCTAAAAAACTCACTTCTGTTAAGAATGAGTATTACCCAGAATCCATCTGTCTTCCATTTTGTGCTACCTTCCTTTGGCTATGTGTAGCTCAATTCCATAGGGTCCCTTATAAATATTCCCCCACACCTGGCATAAGCTCGTTCTCTGTATATGCTGTGCAGGCATATAAAATTGGAACCCTTTATCACATCTTTCTGATATTTGGTAGCAATGATCCTGAAAGTGTGATATACAGCTCTGCCACATGTCATGTATATTGGTTGGACTACAAAGATGTTACAGTCAGACATACATTTATAGGTTAACTGCATATACCACTAGGACCCTTTATCCAATTCTTCTGAAAGTTGGCATACATATTAAACATAGGGAGGGGTATAATCATGACAAGTGTCATCTACATTAGATGGGAGACAAGGAAGTTACAGCCAGGAATGTATATGCAGATGTTTGCAAAATAGCATAATTCAACTGCTTATACAATTTGATTCCTTTATCCAATCTTTCTGTAATTTGGTATACTTTATACCTTCCATTTGAGGTACAATGTTTCCAAGGTTCAACAAAATATAATGAAAAACAAAAACGTTACAGACAAACATGTGTTTTCCATTGAAACCAATGAAAAACAAAAACAAAAGCAAAAACAAAAACGAAATTTTGATATTTTTGAAAACAAAAATGACAGATTTAAAGAATGAAAATGAAAAATAAAAACAGAAACCAACATGGGTCCCTGGTGCACACCTCTACTTCTATGAGGATCACATTGCAAGATGCCCCACTGTCTAGCTGGAACTGGACTTTTCTGTCCCTATTTGCATAGTTGCAAAAATGGATGCCTTTCTTTTGGCTCCTACATCCCTCACATAGTGGGACTGAGGTACTACACTGATAGTCATCATGTGTGGCTCCTCATCCTCACTATCTGATGTGGTGGCTTCCTTTTCCTCTCGCATAAGTTGCACTCTTTGCCCTCTTTTAGCTGCTTTGCACATGCTGCTGAAGTGATTAGGTTTGCTGCAAGCATTGCATTTTTGTTCAAACACAGGACACTTCTCTTTTGCCATCTCATGGAACCTCCCACAATAAGAACACCACCTGCTGCACTGTGGCTCTCTCTGCCTTCTTTTAGTTTCAATATTGGGCCTTTTCTTCTGCACCCCAAGCACTGTGTCTAGTCCATTGGGCTCCAAGACTCTCAGTCTCTGTATCACAACCTCCGCATTGTGCGCCATGTCCAAATACTTAGGTAGGGTTAATTCCCCTTCGCAGAGCAGCTGCTCCCTTAACTTTCTGTCCCCAGTGCCGCATACAATCCGGTCTTTAATTAGTGAGTCTTTTAGGTCCCCAAAATTGCACGTGTTTGCTAGGACTCTTAAATCTGCCACTTAGGCCTCTAGGCCTTCAACATCCCGCTGATCCCTCATCAAAAACATATAACGCTCCACTGTCTCATTGCATTTTGGCACGCGGTGAGCCTCCAGAGCGCTCATCACTGCTGACAGGGGGGATGCTTGGCTTAGTTTCCTGCCTGTTCAAATCTTCCTCCCCTGAGGTAGAAAAGCAGTTTTACGTTAGTTGCTTTCTCTGCTTTCATCATTGCCAGCTCGGTGTAAAGCTCAAACTCCTGCTTCCAGCAGATCCATTCCTCTTCTAGGTTCTTTCCACTGAAGTCTAAGGTGGCTACAGGCTTTATGGATTGCATCATACCAGCTCTGCTCCTTAAGTTCTCTCCATGGTTGTTTAGAGCACCGCTGCCACCATGTAACAATGAGCTGAGATGAGTCAGGTAGGTTCAACTCACTTAGGATCTTTATTAGGCCTGCTCAGCATGATAGCACTCTCAGGTGCAGCTTCCTAGATGCCCACTTGAATCTAACTGCCAGTCCCAGCCCGCATTCTGCACGTAGGCCCTTCCTGTGGCTCCTCCCTGGACTGTACAAACTAAGTCCCACTATAACACTCAGGGCAGGCACTATGGGCACAGCCATTGGGGCAGCAGTTGGAAGCCGCACCACCTGCAGCCAGAGGAAAAGGATAGGGTTAGGGTCACCCAGTATCTTGAGGAGTCCCTCAAGGATCCCAGCAGCAATTCATTCACTTACTGGGTGAAAAGGGGCCAGGTGTGGCAGGGCCTGGTCATGGTGGTGGAGGAACTCCTCTCGTGCCCACCAACTAGTGTGTCAAGTGAACATGTGTTCTCCATGACAGTGAACAGTGAATCTACACCATTCATGACTGGCACCTGAGTTGGTGGAGCAGCTGGTTCTTCTCAAGGTCAACCTGTCATTGTTGGGGTTCCCCGAGCTGCCCTGTGAGTTGGAGTGAGTGGTACATGGCCAAGGGACATCTTGACTGCAACCATTTTCTTGATCCCTCTCAGTCATGATTTCATCTGGGTTGTGGCATGGAGACTGTGCTTGTGGCCTTGGTGGATGATCTGCCCCGGGAGATGGACTGGGGTTGTTCGACCCTGTTGGTTCTATTAGATCTGTCAGCTGCTTTTGATACGGTTGATCATGAAATGTTGGTGGCGCACCTGCAGGACTGTGTAGGGGTGGGCGGGACTGTTCTTGAATGGTTCCGCTCATTTCTGACTGGGACAACCCAGTGAGTGGTCCTCGGGGAGTGTTTTTCATCATACCGAGACCTCGCAAGTGGTGTCCTGCAGGGTTCGATGTTGTCCCCCCTCATGTTTATTGTGTATATGCAGCGTCTCGGAGAGGTGATCAGGAGTTTTGGCGTACGGTGCCACCAATATGCTGACGACACCCTCTCTTTTTCAACAAACCCAGACCCTGCAGTCTCCGTGCTTACTCATTGTCTGACAGCTGCAGGGGATTGGATGAGGACTAATCGACTGAAGCTGAATCCCGACAAGACAGAGGTGATGCTGGTGGGTAAGGCGATGGAGTTAATGGCCCCCATCATTGATGAAATCTGTTCTCCATTGGTTCCCCAGGCGTGGAGTCTGGGGGTACTCCTCGATGCGCAGCTCCACCTGGATGCTCAGGTGGAGACTGTGGTGAGGGGTGCCTTTCACCAACTACATCTGGTACGTCGGCTTAGGCCGTACGCTTCGGACTCCGACCTGGCCACCATCATCCATGCTTTCATCACCTCAAGACTAGACTATGGTAACACACTTACCGTCGACCTGCTGACGGCCTGGAAGCTGCAGCTGGTGCAGAATGCAGCAGTCCATCTTTTGGTGGGACTGGACCGCTGGGAGCACATTACAGTGCTCCATTCTCTGCATTGGCTGCTGATAGTCTTCCGAGCCCTATTCAAGGTGTTGGTTTTAACCTATAAAGCCTTAAAAGTTCTGGGTCCTGTCTATATGGGGTACCGCCTCACCCCTTGGGTACCGGACTGGCCCCTGAAGTCATCAGGGAATGCCCTTCTTGTGGTCCCCTGAGTCTTCCGGGGGGCCATGCAGGGGAGGGCGTTCTCGGTGGCTGCACCGAGGTTTTGGAACTCCCTTCCGGTGGGGATGTGTCTGGCCCTGGGCCTTCCCTACTTTCAAAAAAGCTGTAAAACTTGGCTGTTCCATCAGGCTTTTGGAGGGGGAGATGGGTAGGGGGTGGGGGAGGAGAGGGATGGGAGGAGTGATATGTTTTTATAATTTTATGGTTTTATAAGTATTTATCTATGTTGTTGTAAGCCAAGGGGCAGGATATAAAATCTTTTATTTAATAAATAAATAAATAAATAAATATCTCCTGTCCCCTTGGGGTACTCTCTGTGAGTTGACACCCTGTCACACTTTGGGGTGATCTCTTCAAGGTGATGGCCTGCCACACTTTGGGGTGCCTATGCTGAAGCCAGTGACTGCTGTCCTCTGCTCACCTCCGCCTGTTGCTGCTACTGCTGCCAGTCTGTCTCTCTCTCACGCATATATCCTGCCCCCCCAGGATACTCTCTAAGTTGACACCCGCCACACTTTGGGGTGCCTATACCGAACCCAGTGTCTGCTGCTCCCCTGCCTGCCTCCTGCTGCTGTCTCTCTCTCACACATCTCCTGCCCCACTGGGGTACTCCCTGCAAATTGATGCCCTGACACACTTTGAGGTGCCTATGCCTGCTGCTGCTGTTGCTGCCCAAATTTCTCTGTCACACACACGTGTTCTGCCCCCTGGGGTACTCTCTGCAAGTTGATGCCCTGCCACATTTTGGGGTACCAATGGGCATCTTTAAACATAACATTAAAGCGTGCCTCCTACTGTGTTGGGATATTGACATGACACTGGTTGTGCACTGTATTCAAATGTACCCCATGTTTAGACATACACCCAATTACGAAACTGTATCACAGTTTCAATGCAGTGTTCTCCCTATAAGCTATAAAACAAAAACACCGGGGCAATGAATATGGTACCCCTCAAATAGCCCACACAGTAGACTAGAAAACACACAGATAGAAAAGGTACCAACTAAACAATTGAACAAATATATTAAAAAAACAATGTATTATGTAATGGCTACTTTATGCATATCATTAGTAGAGATACTAGTCCACAATATAAATTCAACATATATTTTCAAAAAAGTTATTTTCCAACTGTATCACAGTTTCAGTGCAGTGTTCTTCCTATAAGCTATAAAACAAATACACCTGATAAACTTATTAATATGCAATAATGATTCTGGACTCTGTACCTTCTAGATTAGGACTGTGAACAGGTTCAAGTATTTGTATTTGTATCTGTGTTTTTAGTGTGTTTGTATTTGTTATCATGTTTATTTGTATTTTTATCTTTTCCTGTGTTCACTGCATTTCCCTCATTGTTGTCAATGTGGAAAACACAATGAACAGAGGTCCCTGTGTATGGATTATTTTGGTACAGAAGTGCAGTGAAGCTCTGCCAGTTTGAAAGGCCTATCAGTAAAGAAAAATGTGGTTAAAACTGCTGCTAAGTCTGCTACCAATTTAAAAAGGGGGCACTGGTTTGGGGGAGGATGGAGAATACTGTGGGCTGGGTTGGGGTGTGTGTGCACAGGTTTGGGAAAGAGGAATGGGGCATGGTACTAGGTTCAGGGGAGGTTGTTGGCTTAGGGTGGGGTAATGGGAGATATGGTTCAAGGATGTCACTTATTGGGGGGATCACTGGTTTGGGGATTCACCATTTCTTCCTGGTTTAGCTGATCTCCACTGGCCTGGAGCTGGCTGCAATACTGGAGACTGCAGTTGTGAGACAGCAGTGGCCCCTGCAGTTGGGGAGGGCTCACTACAGGCTCCCCAAGCAGGTGGCTAATCTAAGAGTCAGAGAGCAGCCCAGCTTCAAGATGGATATGTGCTGAAGTTTTTTTGGGGGGGAGGGGCATTTTGGCTCAGATACCCACATTTCCCCAAAAATGTTGGGTTCCCTCAGAACCTGATTAGTATTCTGTATATGAAACCTTGAAAGGTCTTTTGGGGGGTTTGATCGAAACCCATATACACAGGCATATTCTAGATACCAAAATGTCTGGTTGAATTGTACCTTAACTAAAATATTTCCCCTCTGTTGGAAGTTCAGCTGACTTTGGAGACTGACTTACACTGCTGCACCCAAGGTCTTTTATTCTGTTTGCTGTAAAGGTGGGCGTTTATAGGGCCTATCTCCTACATGGTGAATTCTCTGATCTAAGTAATTTATTGTAATTGGTCAACTGACCTTTTCAAGAAAAGAAAAAAACAATCAAAATAATCTAGACCTCAAAACTGATGTTTTGTCTAATCATAAATCTAAATACAACCATTAAAAGTACAAAAGGAAAAATAATTTTTGTAGTTAAAAGACCCAGAATAAAATTCAAACCAGATGATCACCCTGACAATCAACAGAATGTTTATTGATAAATGAAATCCCAATCATTATTGAGGCTGCCAAAAACTTTACTACCCTTTCAGTGATAAATTTATCTTTATCAGAAAGAATAATAAATAAATACTCCTTCACCGTCCTTCCAGGAAAAGATCTAAGGACAGGATTAATAAACCTATCACGAAGTTCATTATAAAAAGTACAGTATAAAAGCCTATGCATAAGAGACTCAACCTCTCCAGACCCACAAGGACATTTACGATCAGAGATCAGAATTGATTTAAAACATCCCTCCAACAAAACAGAGGGCAGTGAGTTTAATTAGGCCAATGAGAAAGCTTGACAGTATTTAGCTACATAAAGGACATTCAAGTAAGGCATAGGAAGAGGTTCTTGTCTTAAAACAGAACAATAAGAAAGGACAGAACATGCTGTTCTAGCAGCTGCAATATCTTTTTGATAACTAATATCAAACAACCTTTGGCACAGCGCTTTTTTAGCCCTAAAGCAGACAGATGCTGAGGAGAAAGTCCAATATTATCTGACGTGTGTACTGAGGGTTGAGCAAACCCTGTAGCATAACGTTTTCTGTGTAGATTGTCTGAAGCTTATTAAATTTCCCAACTTCTTCAGAAGCTTTTCTTACATTCCTGGCATGTACAGGATTTCTCTCCTGTGTGAATTCTTATTTTTAAAATTGTAAATTTTAAAACTGAAAGAAATCATCATACCTACATTTTTCCCTTACCTAGAACAGACTTGAACCCTTGACCTGCTGATTTTCTTTTCTAGTATCTGACCTGCGGGAGCAACTTCTGGTTTCCCCTTTTGCATGCCATCAACAAGGAATTGGTCACTGCTTTCCCCCCATTGTCAGTGGGGACAGTACAGTGAACATGAGTTCCTGCTACCAACATTATTTATTCTTTAGATATGTATTAATTGTGGGCTTTTATTCATTGTGTATTCCATAGTAAAGTGTGACATTTTAATAGCATAAGAACATAACAACGTAAGTTGTGCCATACTGTATCAGACCAATGTTCCATCGAGCCCAGCACCTCTCTCAGACAGTGACCACCCTCGGTCGCTTGGAAGAGGTATCCAACAGGTCACAATGGGGCAATCTGTTCCTTGTTGTTCACTCCTAGCTCCTGACAGTAAGAGGTTATGTTCCCCCAAACCTACCTGGCTAATAAGCTGCGAATGGACCTATCCTCTAGAAACTTGTCCAATCCTTTTTTAAACCCAGCTATACTACTGGCCTTGACCACCTCTTCTGGCAACAAATTCCATAACTTAATTGTGCATTGAGTGAAAAAATACTTTCTTGTATTTGTTTTAAATCTGCTACATGTTAGGGTAATTTCAAATTGGTTCACTGCAGTTACTGTAGATTTACAGTTAATATAAAATTATTTGATATTTGAGGAAGATCACATGTTTCAGACGATAATACTAACTGTGCTAGTCAAGTCATTTATGCAGTTAAGTGTCCTTGTATTAAGATTTATGCAGGACAAACTAAAAGGGCAATAAAAGTAAAAATAGGGGAAGATATTAGTTGTATAAAACGTAACAACATTACAGCCACAATGGTGTCTCATTTTTTGGAAATGGAACACAGACATCTGGATTAGAATTTTTAGGTAGTAGAAAGAATACATGGAGATACAATATACAAATATAGAACAAAGATTGTTACAAAGGAAGGCTTTTTGGATCTTTGAATTAAGCCTGCTGGCTTGAATGATTTGAAATGTTTTATATAATGTGTTATAGAATTGACTATCATTGTATGGATATATTTATTTTATATGGTTATGTTAAATTATGTAAAGATGTGAGAGATTTGGATTTTTCCATAGAGTATTGATGTTATATGGAGTATGGAGGAAACATTTTATTCATTTATTTATCATATGTTTATTTTGTTGTTATTGTCATCTTACTGTTTTTCTGAAGGTATGTTCATGTCATAATGTTTTGGTTGATGGGTGCCCTTTCAGGGATTAATAAATTACTATATTTTAGTAATAGTATATTACTAATATTATTACTACTATTTTAATATCAATTCATCCATTCACCCATACTGCTGGATGATAATGAGGAGTATGGAAAGAGTAATGGTGTTTTCAGACAAGACACACCCCTCCCCACCCACCTCCTACACGTTACAGGGCACCCATAGGACAACACTGCACCCCTGCAACATGTATAGTGGGTGGAGAGTGTCTTCTCTGAAAATGGCCAGTGATTAAGGGGTGTTTTTGATGAAGGGGTGGTGCACTGTAAGCGTTTGGATTGTGATTAGTAAACGGAACATAGATTGACTTAGTAGGATTGAAACTCGGCTCGTAATTCTCACCGGTTCCCAACGAGAAGGGGTTTTTTCTCATCTCACCACGAGACAAGACGAGAACCCCCCATTCTCGTTGGGAACCAGCAAGAATTTGAAGGGGCCAAGGTTGCAGGCAGCGGGGGGTAGGGGGGGTTGTCATGGGGGCTGGAGATGAGCAGGGGGCAAAGACAAGCACCCAGGGCACCTCTGGCCCCTGCCTGGGGGGAAGGAAGGGGTAGGTTGTGCCAGGGTCAGGGGTTTGGGGGCCTAGCGGTGGTCAGGCAGGGGTTTACTCACTGTCCGGGGGGGTCCCGACCCCCCAGGCTGTGTTCCACTCCACACCTCTTCCTGGTTTTGCAATTTAAAAGGAGAGGAAAAAAAGCCTTGAACATGCTCAGAATAGCAGCTCAGTCCAGGCTGCCCTTTTTAAAGATGGCACCCACAGGGCCAAGCAGCTCTTCTGCGCATGCTCAGCCCCTTCCAAAGATGGTGTCTGCAGGGCCGAGCATGCGCAGAAATGCTGCTTGGCCCTGTAGGTGCCATTTTTTAAAGAGTCAGCCATGGCTGAGCTGCTATTCTGAGCATGCTCAAGGCTTTTTTTCTTCTCCTTTTAAACTGCAAAGCTGGGAAGAGGCCTGGCACGGCACTGAGTAGCGAGGAGCACCTCTGGGGGGTTGGGATGCCCCCCAGACAGTGAGTAAATCCCTGCCAAACCCCTGCTCCTGCCTGAACTTTCTCTTTCCTCTAGGTGGTGGCCGGAGGTGCCCAGGTGGCTTGTCTTTGCCCCCTGCTCACCTCTGGCCCCCGTGCTGGACCCTCCCTCCTGCAACTCTGGCCTGTCGAGTAATTCATGAGAACTTGAGGGTGGTGGTGGTGAGAACACCTGAGTTCTCGCCCCCTCTCAATTCTTGCAAATTATTAGTGAGAAATTTCCCCCCCCTCACTTCAGTCCTAATTTAGTGTTATTAGTTGAGTCTTTTTGTTTGTTGTAGTAAATGTGAAGAGAGTATTATGGTAAACAATTATTGGATTGTTTTGTAGGTTATTTTATACTAACAGTAGTTTAATATTTGTTATAGGATACAATGGGTAGTAACAATGGTGGTTGAGGGAGAGAAATGGGGTGTAGGGTGGGATGGGGGGAGAGGAAGGTGGTAGTTTGGTTTTGTGCCTTCCCTTTTTATTGTATTTTATGGTTTTATTGATTTTATATGTTTTATCATTGTAAGCCACCCTGGGCTGCTTGGAGCAGGAGGAGCAGGGTATTAAATGATTTTATAAATAAAATAAAATTAAAAAAATATATTGATAGACCCTGTTTCTACCTGCACTAATGCCGTGGGAGTACCACTCTGAATTGTAAGCAACTTTCTCAAAAACGCACTTTGCGTCTTCTCAATTATCATCAAAGGTTTCTCCTCTAAGCCCCATATTTTTGCACCATATAAAGAGTCGCTTGTAGCTAAATTTTTCCAACCCTCAATGATTCAATACATGGTCTCCTGTTGAATTTATTATAAAAGGACAAAATCCCCCTAGTAACCTTGACTGCTTTCAATGCTAGTTTCTTTGCATGGAATTCCCAATTTAAGGACTTAGTAAAATGCAAACCAAGATAGCAAAAACTGTTTACCACCTCCACAGGTTGTTTCTCGATATACCATCTGCTACCTTTCTTAGTTCCAAAAATCATGATTTTAGATTTGGATACATTTATTTCTAGCTTATTGATTTTGCAGTATTCATTAAAGGAGTTTAATAAACATTGTAAACCAACTTTAACTGGTGAGGTTGCAGCTTATCTGCATACTCTCCCAGCTGCCTCGGCTGTCATCACTCGAGGACACCACAGCCCTTCTGGGGCTTGGCCTTTCTGCCGCCCAAATTACAGCGACCAGCAGGCCAGGAACTGGTGAGGTTGCAGCTCATCTGCATACTCTCCCAGCTGCCTCGGCTGTCATCACTCAAGGACACCGTGACACTCCTGGAGCTTAGCCTTTCTGCCGCCCGAGTTCCAGCAGGCCAGAAGGCATGTGCCGTAATATCACTTGTCCAGTAACACCAGCTAAAGGTAAACCTAAGGGTACTTTGGCCATCTGATCTCTCGTCTTCCCTCTCCCTCCTTCCCTTCCTTCCTCTACTTCTTCCCCCCCTGCTCCTTCCTTCCCCCCCAGTCCATCACTTCTCTCCAACCTCCTCACATTTCCTCCTCCCCCTTGGCTACCCCCCTGCTCCTCCCCATCTCTCACCTGCCTCGCCACCCCCCTTCTCCCAATCTTGTCCCCATTCCCTGCCTTCTAGGGATGAGCGAACAGAATGGAGTTCGGAAATTCAGTTCAGTTCGGTTCAGTTTGAAATTCGAGTTCGGAAATTCGGTTCGGTTCAGTTTGGTTTGAAATTTGAGTTCAGTTCAGAAGTTCAGTTCGGTCGACTGAACAGACCGAGTTCGGTCGAATTCCGAACATCCAAACCAAGTTCGGCCATTCAAACCCAGGTATTTTGGTGTGTGTTGCCACTAGGGATAGGTGAACAGAACGGAGTTCGGAAATTCGGTTCGGTTCGGTTTGAAATTTGAGTTCGGTTTGGTCAACCGAACAGAGTTCGGTCCGAACTCCGAACTTCCGAACCACGTTCGCCCATTCCTACTGCCTTCCCCCTGATCAGCTCCCATTCTCCTGCTTCCTTTTGAACTGTTGCTCCTCTGCCAATAAAGCTCCCTACATCCATGATCTCTTCCTCTCTCACTCCCTCCAGCTCCTTGCCCTTAGTGAAACTTGGATCTCCCTCTCTGACTCGGTCACCCCTGCTACCCTCTCCTTTGGGGGGGGTGTCTCTCCTTTTCTCACCAGCCCTGCCCAGAAGCTTGGGGTGGTGGCGTGGGCCTCCTCCTCACTAATTCCTGACAATTCCAACCGCTTTCTCCTCCCCCCTCTCTCTCTACTTCCCTTCCTTTGAAGGCTATCTCCCTAGCTAGACAACACTATTATGCCTCCAGGATCGAATCTTACTCTCGTGACCCTCGCCGCCTCTTCTCAACTTTCGACTCCCTTCTTAACCCCCCCTGCCCTCCTCCGTCCTCTTCCCTTGCTGCTCAGGATCTTGCATCATTCTTCACCTCAAAGATTGACAAGATCCGTCAGGACATTGCCTCCCACCCACCTCCTCCTCCCGCTCCCGTACCACCCCCTCCCCCTCCCCCCTCTCTCCTCACATCCTTCCCTCCTGCCTCTCCCGAGGAAATCTCCGCTCTGCTCTCTTCATCCAACCCCTCCACCTGCCCCCTTGACCCGATCCCCTCCCGCCTCCTGACCTCTATTGCTCCCACTGTCGCTCCCCCCCTTCTGCATGTTGTCAATCTCTCCCTTTCCACAGGCTCCTTCCCCTCTGCCTTCAAACATGCCACTGTCTCCCCCATCCTCAAAAAGCCTACCCTGGACCCTTTCGATCCCTCTAGTTACCGGCCGGTCTCCCTCCTTCCCTTTGCTTCGAAGCTCCTGGAACGTGTCGTCTACTCCCGCTGCCTGAACCTCCTCTCTGCCAACTCCTCCCTCGACCCTCTCCAGTCCGGCTTCCGCCCCCTCCACTCTACTGAAACTGCCCTGGCCAAGATCACCAATGATCTACTTGTCGCTAAATCGAAGCGCCACTACTCCGTTCTTGTCCTCCTTGACCTCTCTGCTGCCTTTGACACTGTCGACCACTCGCTCCTCTTGGACTCGCTTTACTCTTTGGGCTTCCGTGGCTCTGTCTTTGACTGGTTCTCCTCCTACCTCTCTGACCGCTCCTTTAATGTCTCCCTCCCCGAGTCGACCTCCCCCTCCCTTCCCCTCTCGGTTGGGGTTCCCCAAGGTTCTGTCCTTGGCCCTCTCCTCTTCTCTATCTACACCCGGTCCCTTGGTGAAATTATTGCCTCCCACGGGTTCCAATACCATCTCTATGCTGATGACACCCAACTCTATCTCTCTACCCCCTCTCTCTCCTCCTCTGTCCGCTCACGCCTCGTCGACTGCCTCTCTGATATCTCCGCCTGGATGTCCCGACGCCAACTCAAACTGAACATGGCCAAGACTGAACTCCTCATTTTTCCTCCATCCCCCTCCTCTCCCTCTGACCTGACCATCTGCATTGATGGGGTCACCATCCGTCCTGTTCTCCGTGCCCGCAGCTTGGGCTTCATTTTTGACACGCACCTCTCCTTTAAACCTTACATTGACTCTGTGGCCAAATCCTGCCGATTCGCTCTCCTCAACATTGCCCGCATACGCCCCTTTCTATCTGTCTCCTCGGCCAAAATCCTTGTTCATGCCATGGTTATCTCTCGCCTCGACTACTGCAACCTCCTCCTTGCTGGCCTCCCTCGCTCCCACCTGTCCCCCCTTGTGGCGATCCAAAACTCTGCCGCCAAGGTCATTCACTCTGCCCGTCGCTTCGACCATGTGACGCCTCTCCTCCTCTCCCTTCACTGGCTCCCCCTTCCTGAACGTATCCTGTTCAAACTCCTGGTTTTCACGTTCAAATCGCTCCATGACCAAGCTCCCCCTTACCTCTCGGACCTAATCTCCCTACGCACTCCTGCACATGCTCTCCGCTCTTCCTCTGTCCCCTCCCTCACTCTCCCTCGTTTCTCCTGCTCACCTAACTGCCTTCGACCCTTCTCCCTTGCTGCCCCCCATGCCTGGAACTCCCTCCCTACCCACATCCGCCTTGCCCCCTCCCTCTGCTCCTTCAAATCCCTCCTCAAGACCCACTTTTTCCTCGCCGCCTTTCCCAATGCCTGCTAGTCATTCCCCATATACCTACTGTCTGCCCTCCTCTGCAGACTGCTGCAACCAACCTGATTGTAACCAAGCCAAGCACATGCACCTGAGGGCGTTTATACACGAGACAAAAAAGGCGGCTGATCCTTTGATCATCCGCCTTTCTTTGCGCTCGTCTACTTGTTCCAGCTGCGTGTTACCGTGCGTTGGAGGGGGCAGGCGAGCCTGCCCTCTCCGATGCGGATCCCCGAAGTGCCGGCTTTAAGCCGCACTTCCAGGTTCCCTTCTGAAGGGCGCACGTGCAGAAGGTCGCGCATGCGCACTGAGCTCTAAGACGGGTCTGATGCTCTTCTGAACATCAGACCCGTCCGAGAGAGGTAGGCGCGGGGGAGATGCGGCACATTAAACGATCCCGCTTGTGAGCGGGATCGTTTATAAATGCCCCAAGACTTTGCATCCGCCTGAATGTTTTTTTGTCTTCTCCCCTGTCTCTCCCACTGTCCCCTCTCCCAGTCTCCTCCTCCTTGTCTTTTAGATTGTAAGTCACAGGCAGGGACCGTGTCTATTTCTATGTTCTTTACAGTACCAGGCACATGGCTGGTGCTATATAAATGTTTATAATGATTATAATAATAATAAATACCCAGTTGGCTGTCAGTAATTAACAGACTAACCATCTTTGAATGTTGATTCCCAGGCGAGCTATCGGCCTGTCACTAAACCTTCCCTTTTTAGGCAAGGTTACTGAATGGGTGGTGCTCTTAGGCAATCAGCATCCCACCAAGTTCCTCCATCATTACTGGTTGGTGTTTTGCCTCCAGTTTTTTTTAGTGAGTACAGAGTTTAAGAGAACTATCAAATTATCCAATGCCCCAATGGCCTCTTTTACATTACTGGTTTCCATCATTTTGGCCTTTATCTTATGGGAATTTTCTGAAAGCAGAAGGGTTAGGGCCAGATCTCTAACCTTCATAGTCCATCTCACTCTACACAGCCCATCTAGTTCTACCTGGCCTTCGGGTAGAGATTTGTTACTTCTTTCCTGGTGGGGCAGATAGAGCTCCAAATAAATATGGAAGTGATCGCTTTCAATCCTATCTCCTATCCTAAATGTGCTAACTCTGTTAATTAATGAGGATGAAACCAATTCATAATCAATAACACTACCTCCTCTGGTGTTAGTGAAGGTCAAATTCCCCTCATAGTCCCCCGGCGTGTTACCATGCAGGATTTTAAGCACATTTTCCAATACAAAAGTATAAAATAGCTTCCCTGCTTTATTTGTTACTTGATCTTTTCCCATTTTCATAGCTTTGAAAATGGCTTGGCTATTTGCTCCAATTCTTGTGTTGGAAATAGCCTAAAATAAAAAAATGTTCATAAGGAAATTCTCCAAATGCAGTACTCATAAATGCCTCCACATTCCTCCAGTTATCATCTATGTAACCTTTTGGGGTTAACAAACCTTTTGGGGTAAACATTAACAAACTGAATAAACTCCCTACTAGGAGGAAACCTGCATCTAAGAACCATTAAGTCCCAATTTAAGGGGGCATTCATTTCAACTTCCATCTCCATTTCTAATGTAGTTAAAACTGCAGGGCCCCCACTGAAACGTCCTTTAGATCAGGGGTTCTTAGCAGGGCTGCACCAGATTCTAAAGCCTTCCACTTCAAGTTCCTCTGATGCCACTATCCATGTTTCCTGTAAACAAACTACATCAAATTGTTGTAAAAACCCTAGTAAGTCCTTATCCCATTTTTTTGAAGCCCATCCTGCGATATTCCACTAGAGAATTTTCAAATATTGGTACCTTTCAATTGGAGCATAGCCCTGGAGAATTGGAGCCTTTCAGTTGGAGCATAGGGAACCTGCACAGGGGTTATCCAAGCTATCTGACCCATGCCAAGATATCAATCTATATATAATTATATAATATATGTATTCATATTATATAGTATTATGTATTATATGTAGTAATATTTTATATATATTAATAAAGAAATAAAAATCAATAATATATAATATATAATATACAAAAATCATTAATAAAAATGTGTGTGTGTATATATTATATATATATTGTTTTTGTTTTTTGAAGGTTTGTTTTGTTTTTATCTGTTAAAGATATTTTTATCGAATGGTTAGTTGGTTGATATTAAGTTGTTTTATATTGTTAAATGGTGCTTTAACCCTGTGAACGGCCACTCATTGACATGTCTAGGCCAGAGGAACTTACCGCTGTGGCCATTTTTGTGCAGCTTGCTGCTAAAATCAGAGCGAAGGATACTTGCAAGGACAGGGACAAGCATAGGCTTATGTAGGGCTGTTCACTGGGGCCTATTGAGTCCACTTACAGGAAAATCTGGGTCAAATGGGTCTGTTTTGCTCACCCACCTTTAGCCAGGTGGTCTCCCCTTGTGGCAAGTAACACGGGATTACGAACGAATAGAGGTCCAAGTTGATCTGGGGGATGCTGTCTCTATGGAAATATGGTGTTTGTCTGAGAATTACTCTGTAACATTTGACAAACTGTTCAGAAAATGTTTGGTTAATGGCCACGCTAGCAAGTCTGTTACATGCTAAGGAGTAAGGTTTTTTCTTGTGTCTCTTGTTTGGCTTTGTTTGGTTTTAATTGTGTATTGCATCAATTGTGGGGCCATGGTGAAAGCTTGTGCCTGTTAATAAATTTACTTACTTACTATGTAATAACTTGGTTTTGGTTAATTGTTTAGTTGGTACCTTTTCTATTTGTGTGTTTTCTTCCTATAAGCTACCAGACCAAAGAACAAGAAAAAACATGAAAAAATCCTTACAATTCCATGATTCCCATTAACATTGGATTACTAAGGGAGTGGAGAAAAAAATGGTGGATGTCACCTTGATTATTGTATGCAGTTTTGGCTGCCCTATCTAAAAATATATATATAGGGTACTTACATACATGATGGGCGGCTGTCATCCTAGCCAAGGGTGGGGGAGGGCTACGTTCAACTGGGGAAGCTCCGGTGGCAGGAACAGACATCCCCATGGTCTGCCATGGCTGGGGGGTGGGGCAGGGAGCACTACATGTCCGGCTGGCTCCATCCCTGCATTGTGGCCAGCGACCTGCTACCCGCCATGACAGGCAGCCATGGCCACCAGTATCAGGCTGCCATGGTGAACTGCCATGGCATGGTGAGCTGGCTGCCATGGTGAACCCTGATGCTGGTCTAGGACAGGGCTGGGAACAGATGTTCCCACATGATTCTGCCTGCTCTGGCTTGGCTAGACAGCTGCTGGGCCTGCACTGTGGGCCTGTTTTCTTCCAGGCCCATATTTCCAGACCAGCCACTGTCCCCACTGGGGTTTGTACCTGGACCACATCTGGCAGGCTTGGAACAAATGTACTGCTGTGACACTGGCCCACCTGTTCTACTTGTCCTACAAGCAGGCTCTACTTGTCCAGTGTTACATGTCATTAATTAATTAATTAATTAATTAATTAATTCGATTTGTTTGCAGCCCCCTCCTGCTGCAGTAGCTCGGGGTATCTAATGTTTTAAAAACATATAAAAATATAATATAAACTTATCTAATATAAATAATAATAAATAACAACTTTAAAACAACAATAGAACCCTAAGGCAGAGCTAACCCCCGCCCCCAACCCAACCCCTTCCATCACGCGTCTTCCTTACCAAAAGCCTGGCGGAACAGACAGGTCTTACACTGTCTTTGGAAAGAGGAGAAGTCTAGGGTCAGGCGGACCTCCATCGCGAGGGAGTTCTACAGCCAAGGTGCGGCCACTGAGAACGCCCCCCTCATTGTTGCCACCCAGGATATCCAGGAGACTTGGGAGAGGTTGCTCCCAGCTGACTGAAGTCTCTAGACCATCACCAAGGGTATCCCCATGTACAGCATGTTGCAGTAGTCCATTCTTGACGTGATAAAGACATAGATGATGGTGGCTAGTTCCAAGTCTGAGACGTACAGTGTAAGCCATCGCACCAGATGTAATTGGTGAAATGTGCCCTTTGCCACAGCCATCACCTGGACATCCAAGTGGAGCTGCGGGTCCAGGAGCACCCCCAGACTACAAACCTGAGAGACCAATGGAGGGCGGACCCCATCAATGATGGTGCCACCATTCCCTCAGCCCCTACCATCAACATCACCTACATCTTGTCAGGATTCAGCTTCAGGCAGCTTGCCCTAATCCAGTCCCCCACAGCTGCCAAACACCAGGTAAGCATCAGGACTGCTGGGCCTGGGTGATCTGAAAAAGAGAGGTACAGTTGGGTATCATCAGCATATTGATGACACCGCACACCAAACCCTCTGATTACCTCACCCAATGGCTGCATGTACACGCTGAACAGAAGAGGGGACAGAATAGAACCTTGCAGGACTCCACATGTGAGGTCTCAGAGAGATGAAGAAGCACCCCCCAGCACCACATGTTGAGTTCTCCCAGCCAGGAAGGAACGGAACCATTCGAGAACAGTTCCACCTACCCTGGCCCAGTCCCGCAAGTGGGTCACCAGCAACTCATGGTCAACGGTATCAAATGCAGCCAAGAGATCTAACAGGATCAAATGACCCTGGTCCAAATCATGGTGGAGGTGGTCTAGCAAGGCCACCAGTGCAGTCTTGGTGCCATAACCCAGACAAAAGCCAGACTGTGAAGGATCCAGAAAACTGATCTGATCCAGACACCTGCAAAGATGCCGATCCACCACCTTAAAAAGGGAAGATTAGAGACTGGCCGATAGCTGGCCAGGAAGTCAATGTCCAATGATGGTTTCTTGAACAGAGGCCGCACCACCTCCTCCTTGAGGCAGCCCAGCACTCTGCCCTCCCTAAGGGAGGCATTGACTACCCCAGCCAGCAATGGCCCCAACGTTTCCTGGCTGGCCTTAACCAGCCAGGACGGGCATGAGTCTAGTTCGCAACAGGTGGCTCTGACCACCCCAAGGACATCATCCGCAACAGTAGGTGACACCCACTGAAACCGATCCCATAAAACAGGACAAGATGGGGCTTCCATCACCTCTGGTTCTCCTACTGCCACAAGTGCAGCATCAAAGTCATGGTGAATTTGAGTGTTTTTTTCCACAAGAAATCAATGAACAAGTCACAGTGAGCACTGGAAAATTCCAGTTCCAGGTGGAGGGAGGCTGGACTGATCAGCCCCCTCACCCCCAGAAAATCTCAGCTGGACATGACTTTGCGGTCACTTTGAGAACAGCAAAGAACCGCTTCTTTGCTGCCTGCACAGCCACAGCATAGGCCCGTAAACGGACTCTGTGCTGCAATCAGTCGACTTTAGCACAAGAGTGATGCCACCATCACTCCAAACAGCTCCCTTCTTGCTTCATCAGTCGTAGGTCTTCCATAAACCAGGGGGACTTGTGTTGTCAGCGCTTAGGGAGCAGCTGTCTAGGAACCGTGTGATCAATGGCCTCAGTTAGCAGAGTATTTCAAAGAGCCATGTGGTCATTGAGCAAGCGGTCGTCAAGATCAAAGGGTACTTCCCCAAGAGCATTCCAGAACCTCTCTGGTTCCATAAGTCTCTGGGGGCAAACCAATCTAATTGGTCCCACACCTTTACGGTGCTAACACCCATAGTAAAAATAGAAAGGATACAGAGAAGGACAACAAAAATGCTAAAGCCAGCATGGTGTAGTGGCTAAGATGTTAGACTTGGACCTGGGAGACCAGGGTTTAAATCTCACCCTACCCAATGAATTCACTGGGTGGCCTTGGGCAAGTCACAATATGTCTGCCTAAGCTCTCCATCTGTAAAATGGGAATGTTTGTGTCTGTCTTTCCTTGTGTGTTCCCCTCATCCATGTCCACCTTAGATTGTAAGCCCACTGGGCAAGGATCTGTCTCTGATACACTGCGTACACCTAGTAGCACTATAGAAATAAGTAGTAGTAGTAATAAGGGATGTGGAACAGGTCCCTATGAAGAGAGACTCCTCAGCTTGGAGAAGAGATGACAGAGAGGGGATATAATAGAAGTTTAAAAAATCTTGAGTGACATGGAACGAGTAAATAGTGAATGGTTATTTACCCTCTCAAATACTACTAAAACTAGAGGATAGCCCATGAAACTAACATGTAGCAGTTTCTGGAGGATAGGTCCATTAGCAGTTACTAGCTGGGTAGGTTCTGGGTAGGCCTGTAGCAAAAGCTGCTGCTCCTGTTCCATCATTCCATACCGATATGGCAGTAGTGATCTCAACCTTCCTTTGATTATTCAGTCTTTCCGCATTGCCTGGCCAATGGTAACGGTTCCTGCAATTTTCCACTTCTGGTCTTCTGTGTTGCCTGATTTCTGATGGAATACCTAATTAGCGGAAAACTAGCAGAAAAGTCAAGCCGCGCGGTACCACCTGGTGGAGCAGTTAAGTAAAGTTACTGCTGCTGCTCTGCTGGCACTGTGACTAGGCATAGCCAGGCCAGTCTGAGCCCACTGCCACCATGACATGTCTCCGTGAAGCCCTATTACTTTTTTTTTTTTTTTTTAAATCAGCCTGGTCGAGCCTGGCCCCAGCTGCCATGTGGGCCCCTGTCCCCCCCATTGGAAGCATATATGTGGCCTGAAACCCCTCTCCCTCTATATGGGAAAAGTTTGGTCTGTTGCAGTGGTGAGAAGGTTGCTACCTTGTAAACAAGGTTCTTCAAGATGACTCTGAACATTCTCAGATTTGGACATTCATTTCTCACAAAGGTGAGAATGTTCGGACCCATATCGAAGAACTGTGTTTACAAGGTAGCAACCTTCTGAAGTTGAACTGAGTGCTGGATTGCCCACCCTGCACAGCGTGGGAGCTGTGGCATGTGTGTGGCAGTAGCAGCACAAGGCAGACTGGAGTCAGGAGAAGAGAAGTGGCTGCTGGTGCCAGAGTGGGTGGTGCGTTGAAAAGGAACTCAAGCAGGTAAGGTGACTGGTGTCTGTTGTTTTTGTTGATTTCAGTGTTCCAACTTCCCCTCTGGGGGTGGGGGTTAGGGGCCTGGAGTAGGAAAAGTGAATTAAAGCAACTACTGTTCCTATGTCGGCTTGTTGCAAGTTCTTGAAGATTTGAAATCACTTTGCCAAACTGTAAAATGTTTGCTTCTGTTTTACTGGTGTGGTAGTTTGTTCCCCTGATGGTACAGGTTGACTGTAGCTGCAAGCTGCTTTGCGCAAGACACAATCCCTTAATTTGATGCTCAGTGGTGGTTAGGGTTGCCACCTATGCAAACTTTTAAGGAACACTTATGAAAAATACAAGTTTCAGGGCCTGCAACTTGTATTTTTCATAACTGTTCCTTAAAAATTTGCATAGGTGGCAACCCTAACGGTGGTATCTTGCAGGATCAGAGACACTCAAGGGCGGTGGTGGAACAGTGCAAGTACTATCAATGCACAGAAAAAACAACAACTGAAAGAGCAGCATCTTTCAATCCAGCATTGCTGCCTCTTGCAATTTTTTTTGGTTTATTTTTTAATCACAAGTCTCTAGCTATTTAGTTTTTCTTAAAGCTCCAGTTTCTGGTCATTATATGAGAATCTCTGCATTAGTCTTAAAAAAATATAAGGTTTTATCCCCTGTGGTTTTAGAAACATCATTCCATTTAAGTGTGCAAAAAAGCTGGCATCAACATTATATTAACCCTTACTCTTTTTTTGAACTTGTGATTTTAGTGTGGCCTGACTTAAGATCTGAATGCTTGAAGGTGGCAATATAGCTTATCCTTAGTTACAAGAATTTTAGGGGCAGAGAGCTGTGTCCTGCTAACTTCAAAAAAGTTAGCAGTGTCTCCACTGCTTCTAGGTCCCCAATTTGAGCCAAACTTTGTGAATTGCTTTTACCTTCAGCTGAAGTCAGTGGGAGCTGTGAAAAGCACTTTTACATGGCATGTGGAGGGCTTCCCCCCACCCCTGCTTAACCCTGCTTGCCCTAAGAGCCCTAACCAATCAAGAACAAATAGTGGATAATATTTCCGCCAGAAATATTTCTTCCACAGGGAGCAGGAACTCTGCCCACAAGTTGCTGGTTTCCTGTGCTGAAGTAGTGGAAGAAAAAAACATGCAGAAAAGTGGCTGCGAAAACAATGGAAATAGAGAGGGAAAGTAACGGGATGAAGTGCAGATTACGATCTGAGCCACTTGGGGTGGAAGGGCAGTTTCCGGCGGAAAAATTTGCTGCGGGAGAATGCCGTATCAGGCCTAGTTTTGGGGAACATAACCTCTTACTGTCGGGAGCTGGGAGTGAATAACAGGGAATTGATTGCCCATTGTGTCCTGTTGGGTACTTCTTCCAAGCAACCAAGGTTGGCCACTGTTAGAGACAGGTGCTGGTCTCACTAGACTGCTAGTCTGACCCAATATGGCACTACTTCTGTTCTTAAAATTCAAAGGGACCCAACCACAGAAAATAGCAGCACCATTTGCCCTTTTAGATACTCTAACACTGTACAAGATTTGTTTGTTTGTTTGTCAAAATTCAGAGGACATTGGAATATAAGAGAAGAGGTGATCCTTCATATTACTGGTCCTTTATAAGCCGTTAAATCAGAGTCTGACAAAAAAAAAGGTTGCAGCCTTCTGACCAGATGTAGTTGGTGAAAAGTGCTCCTGGGCACTGCCACAACCTGGCCATCCAGGTGCATCAGTGGATCTAAGAGCACCCCAAGGCCTGAGTGACCAAAGGAGACTGGACACCTTCAATAACAGGTCCCTGTGTACCCCAGGTCACATGGCCAGCCTCGGATCATTAGACATCATCCAGACATCATCATGATCCAGACATCATTACCTCCGTCTTATTTGGATTGAGCTTTAATCAGCTCATCCACATCCAGTTCCCAATGGCAGCCAGACAAACTGGTAAGTACTGAGACTTCAGGGCCTGGGTCAGATGAAAAAGAGAGTTGGGTGTCATCAGCATAGTGATGGCACTTAACTCCAGATCTCCTAATGATCTCACCCAGGGGCCTTAGATACACATTGAACAGGAGTAGGGACAAACTAGAACCCTGTGGGAGCCCACAAGGAAGCTCCTGGGAAGATGATGAGCTATCAACCATTGTAACACTTTGGGTTCTCTCATCCAGGAATGAGCATAACCACTCAGAAACAGTCCCACACACCCTGGGCAGGTCCCATAGCCAAACAACACCCCATGATCAACTGTATCAAAGGCCACCAAAAGACCTAACAAAATCAACATGAAACAATTTCCCCTGTCGATTTCCAAGCGGAGATCTTCAAACATGGCCACAAGCACAGTCTCGGTGCCATGCCCAGGACAAAACCTAACTGACACAGGTCCAGGAATCCAACAGCATCAAGATGTACCTGGAACTGCAAGGCAACCACCTGTTCAATAACCTTCTCTAAAAAGGGAAGATTAGAGACAGGATAGTAGCTGACCCAGAAGTCAACATCAAGAGATGGTTTCTTGAGCAGGGCACGGATGACCGCAGTTTTGAGGCCATCATGCACCCTGCCCTCCTGAAGGGAGGCAGTGACAACCCCAGCCAGCAATGGCCCCATTGTTTAGCTTTTACCAGCAAGGAGGAGGATGGATCTAATTAACAACTGGTTGCTCATATCACTCCAAGCACAGCCTCCACATCAGTGGACGAGACCAACTGAAGCTGATTCAAGCAAACTGGACAAGACTGGGACTCCCCAACCCAAAACTCTGACTCTACACTTTGAGTAGAAGCTGTCATGAATAGAATGGAAAGCAAGTGTTTTTGAAGTTTTTCACACTGCTGCAGAAACATTAAATGTAACAAGTCAACAAATAAACTCTTTGGAAAAATGTTAAAATTCTGCCTGCATTTTCCCCACTGCACTCAGTGAGCCCATAAAAGTTCCTAACCATTTAAAATAGGGCTGTGCATTTGATTTTCAATAAAACCCAAATAAATACACACAAAAAAAAACCTTTTCAGATTCCATATTCAAAACTATGGAATAGCCGGGCTGTGTATCAGGGTCCCAAGTGAACCCCAAATTTCCTGGAAAATTCGTGGAACAGGGGACCCGGGGGGGGGGGGCACATGCAGATGGAAAAGGCAGCTTCAAGCAAGCCACCAGTAACAAGTTTTTGTAATTGATTCTTTCCTTCCCACAAGCTTTTGGATAGAGAATACCATAAAAGTGTAGCACAGTAGCAGTCACCTTTTGACTTGTCACTGCCTTTTACTTATATTTATAGCAAAATCTAATGCCTTAGAGTCCCAGTCTTGTAAATGAGTAAAGGGCAGTGACAAACCAAAAGGTGACTGCTACTGTGCTACACTCTCAATCCCATAGAAAATCTAAGTTCCTACGTCCCTCTCCTAGCTGACAGGAAAGCAGGTCCTCTAGAGACAATGGAATAGAAGGCCTAAGTCCACATGTAGAAGGCAAGGATTCACTTCAACCAATACAACCCTTTCAAGAGTTGTCCCTTCTCCACGCACATGGCTAGAGGATTGGGGCATGGAATCTGTCGTAGCAGCACAAGTTGCGATGGAAGGCTACATCTATTCTCACACAGGGAGGAGATTCTGCTTAGTGGCATTAAAGGAGGGAGACGTGCCTGTGTGGAAGGATATCACGAAACAGCCATATACACGAACTGCAAAGCTCCATGCATAGCAGGTGCAGTCCTGGAGACAGGAAGGATCTGGCCATTTGGCAAGTGTTGTCAAATGGCCCATGTAGTATGGTTGCTTTCATGATCCATTAGGCTTTTCTGTAAGACAAAGACAGGCTTTGACAGCAAGTCTCACTTGACCTAAATTAGGCATGGGGAACCTCAGGCCCAGGGACCCAATGCAGCTCACGATTAGTTTTTATTTGGTCCTGTGATGAAGTGATTCACTGGCCCTTTAAGGGAGCTTGCTTTGCCACTGAAAGTCTACCTCTCTGGGGCTATAAGACCCGCAGAGTCTGCCACACAGGAAGCCTGAGCCTGACCACTGAGCTAGCAAGACCTGGGCTTAAGTCTCTGTTGTATGCTAGTCAGGGTACTGAAACCCTGAGAAGGGAAACAGTGAGGTGCAACAGACCAGGAAAGCTGAAGAGCGGTGGAGCCAGAACCTGGGAGCCAAGAGGTGGGCTTGCCCTGTACTGGGTGGAGATGCCTGAAAATACAGGATGCTTTCACACAGAGAGCACCCATGACTCTGCCCTGCCTCACCCCTGTACTGGGTACGCTGTCAATTTAAAGGAACATATAGGAGCACTGTCAGGGTGTGGGAAGCCCAAAACTGGGGTACCGGCCGGAGGTGGAACTGTTGTCTGTCTGCTCACCTGACACCGCTGCAGTTCTGCTCTTGGCTGAGGGTTGCCCCAGGCAATACCATGGAGTTGTGGGCAGCAGCCCAGAGCATCAGGCGATCCACTCACAACTCTTTGGTGTGGGAGAGGTGGACATTGCGCTGGTAGACTGTGGGCCATGGTAGCCACCAGGTCCATTTAAAACAGACTAGATTGGAGTTCCTGCTATAAGCCTGGTAATCAGTTGATGTCCCTTTAAATGGCCCAAACAGCCTTGATGGAAGCAGGGGATTTAAATGCCACAGCTACAGCTGTGAGCGGTGTGAGCAAGACTCAAGTGGGAAGACACAAGGGTTAGCCCCAGAGCAGGTCTGTGGGTAAGCAGTCCTGCGACCATGTGAAAACACCCAAAGAAGAATGTGAACCTAGAGCAGAGAACATAGGGTAAAAACAAACATGACAGTGGCTCACTGGGGTCCACTTTGTCATGTTGTGGCCTGGACCTCACCTGAGCATCTGTGCAGGCACTGCCAGATGTTGGTGGGCCCTGATCTCGGGAAAACCCTGATGTCAAAATCTGGGCTAATGCCCATCTGACCAGGCAAAACCAAGCCACAACGAACTATCATATCGGTTTAGACTGGCAGACACAGGTCAGGCCAGATCTGTCATGACTGACTGTCATTGGCTGCCATGGCTGCCCATCATGGTGGGAGTGGGGCACTGGTGGTATAATGCGGGGACAGGGCTGGTCCTGACGCCCCAGCTATTATTTTTTTACTGAGGACTGGGGCATTTGGCCTCAATTTGCTGAGTCTCAAATTTCCAAGGACTGCCCTGAAAATTTGGGACACGGCCAAACCTTGGTCAAATGCAGGGGGGGAGGGGGGCGGCAGATGGCAGTGGGTAGATGGAAGAGTGCATTGGGGGGCCAGGGGAGGAAATAGTCCAGCATGGGCCTGGGGAGGAGGCAGGGGCCTAGTGGGGGCTCAGGGGTGTGGTACCTAAGGGGGTGGGGGCCTAGTGGGAGGTCTAGTGGGAGTCAGGGGTGAGGTACTTACCCTTTGGAGGGGGTCCTGCAAATCAACAGCCTCCTACTGGACTGGTAAATTTTTTTAAAAACTGGGCATGCTCAGAACTGGCTGGCCACATCCAAGGTGGTGCCCGCAGCATGCCGACACTGCCAGTGCCATCCTGGAAAGGGCAGAGAAGGGGCCATTCAGGACCTTCTAAATATACCCAGTTTTTTTTTTTTTAAAACTTACCAGCCCCAGAGGCCTCACTTCGCAGGATCCCCTGCGGAGGCACCCCACCCCTGAGCCCCCTGCCCTCTGAATTCTGAGTATTCTCTGAGGGTCCAAGGACCAGACTGAACATTCGGGACCAGTCCTCGGACCCTCAGAAATACATTTTAAAAAATAAATAAATAAGTTCAAACAGTCCTACTCATGAGAGACTCTTGAGGAAATTAAAAAGTCATGGGATACCAGGCAGTGGATCAGCAACTGGTTAAAAGATAGGAATAAAAGGATAGGACTAAATGGTCAATTTTCACTGTGAACAGAAGTAACTAGTGGAGTGTCCCAGGGATCTGTACTGGGACTGGTGTTGTTTAATATATTCAGTAATGATCTGGAGAAGGGAGTAAAGAGTGAGGTGATCAAATCTGCAGATGACACAAAGTTATTCAAGGTAGTTAAAACCTGAGCAGACTGTGAAGAACTGCAGGAGGATCTTGCAAGACTTGATGACTGGGCCGATGAAATTTAATGTAGACAAGTGCACAATAATGCACATAGGAAAAAATAACCCAAACAATATGTATACAATACTGGGTTCTAAATTAGGAATTACCACTAAGGAAAATGATCTTGGAGTCATTGACTGCAATCCCAAACGCCCTCCACATGGGATCCGCGTGGGTCCTACATGGGTTCAATGTGGCACAATGTGCTTGCAATAAATGTGCAAGCGGATTGTGTGCAGATTATTATTATTATTATAGGCCAGCGATGTACCTGGCGCTTTACAGAGAATAAGATAGACACGGTCCTTGCCCGAGAGTTTACAATCTAAAGACAGGGGAAGGGGAAACAGGGAAGGGGAAAACAGAGGGAGAGTCAAGGGATGCAACATTCATGAGAATGCGAGAACTCAGGTACACATTCTTGGCTTGGTTATAGTAAATTGGGAGTTTGCAGATAACGGGTGGGGGATAATCCTGGGTGGGGATGATTAGCAGGAGTTAGGAAGGGCAGAGCAGAAGAGGTGGGCTTTGAGGAGGGATTTGAAGGTGTGGAGGGTGGGGGCAAGACGGACGAGGGCAAGGAGGGAGTTCCAGGCATGCGGGGCAGCGAGGGAGAAGGGATGAAGGTAGTTGGGGCAGCAGGAGAGGCGTGGGAGGGTGAGGGAGGGGGTAGAAGAGGAACGGAGTGCTCGAGCAGGGGTTTGGAGGGAGATCAGGGCAGAGAGGTACAGGGGAGTGAGGTTGTGAAGGGCTTTGTAGGTGAAGACAAGAAGCTTGTGCAGAATATGCTCAGGAAGGGTGAGCCCGTGGAGATAGGAGAGGAGAGGCTGCACATGGTCAAAGCGATGGGCTAGGTGGATGGCCCTGGCAGCAGAATTTTGAACAGAGATGAGGGAAGAGAGGTGAGAGCGGGCAAGGCCAGTGAGGAGGAGGTTACAATAGTCGATGCGTGAGATGACTAGGGCATGGATGAGAGTTTTGGCAGAGGAGACAGACAGAAAAGGGCGGATCTTAGCAATCTTGAGGAGGGAGACGTGGCAGGATTTGGCCACGGAGTCAATGTAGGGTTTGAAGGTAAGTTGCGAGTCGAAGATGAAGCCCAAGCTACGGGCTTGGGGGACAGGGAGGATGGAGACCCCGTCAATGGCAATTGACAGGGAAGAGGGAGAGGAAGGATTGGGAGGGAAGATAAGGAGTTCAGTTTTCGCCATGTTCAGTTTGAGTTGG
>QEPC01005877.1:1908484-1935682 GCA_003113815.1 Sphenodon punctatus
GTAGATAGAGAAGAGGAGAGGGCCAAGGACAGAGCCTTGGGGAACCCCGACCAAGAGGGGTAGGGAGGAGGAGGGGGAAGAGTTAGGAAGAGATACATTGAAGGAGTGGTCAGAAAGGTAGGAGGAGAACCAGTTGAGGACAGAGTCCCGGAATCCGAGGGAGTGAAGTGATTCAAGCAGGAGCAAGTGGTCAACAGTGTTGAAGGCAGCAGAGAGATCAAGGAGGACAAGAATAGAGTAAAGGCGGTTGGATTTAGCCACAAGAAGATCATTTCATTTCATTTCATTTCATTTCATTTAGAAATCTAATAAATGAAATGAAATGACAAGAAGATCATTGGTGATCTTAGCAAGAGCGGTTTCAGTGGAGTGAAGGGGGCGGAAGCCAGATTGGTGGAGGTCAAGGGAGGAGTTGGCTGAGAGGAGGTCGAGGCAACGGGAGTAGACAATGTGTTCAAGGAGTTTGGAAGCAAAAGGGAGGAACGAGACAGGATGGTAATTAAAGGGTTCAGAGTGGACTTTTTGAGGATGGGGGAGACAGTGGCGTGTTTGTAAGCTCTCGGGCAGGGACCGTGTCTATCTTATTTTTTGTAAAGCGCTATATAAATGCTTATAATAATAATAATAATAATAAATAAAAAAGGCAGAGGGGAAGGAGCTGGTAGAGAGGGAGAGGTTGATGTGCAGGAGGAGACACACATGGGTTTCATGCAGAGCATGCGATTGGTTCCACTGTGGACAATACACTGTAATCCTCAGTTCAGTGTGTGGTGGCAGTCAAAAAGGTAAACAGAAGGTTAGGAATCATTTAGAAAGGAATAAATAATAAAACTGAATATATTGTAATGCCCCTATATAAATCTATGGTGCGACCACACCTAGAATATTGTGTGCAGTTCTTGTCACTCCATCTCAAAAAAGACACAGTAGAACTAGAAAAGGCACAGAGAAGGGCAACAAAAATGATCAAGGGTATGGAACAACTCCCGTATGAAGAGAGGCTGGATAGGCTGGGGCTCTTTAGCTTGAAGAAGATATGACAGAGGGGATATGATAGATGTTTATAAAATCCTGAGTGGTGTGGAACACGTTAATAGGGAGCAGTTATTTACCCTCTCCAACAGTACTAGAACAAGGAAATTAACTGGCAGCGGATTTAAAACAAATAAGAGAAAGTATTTTTTCATTCAATGCACAATTAACTTCTGGAATTTATTGCCGAAGAAGTGGTCAAGGTCAGTAGTGTAGCTAAAAAGAGGTAGGATAAGTTCTTGGAGGATAGGTCCATTAATGGCTATTAGCCAAGTAGGTTTGGGGGAATCTAACCTCTTACTTTTGAGGGCTAGAACAATAAGGAATGGGTTGTTCATTGTGACTTGCTGGATACTTCTCCCAAGAGACAAAGACTGGTAACTGTTGGAGACAGGATGTTGGGGTTGATGGACCATTGGTCTGACCCAGTATGGCACTACTTCTGGTCTTATGTTCTTATAACTTTGAATGTTTATATTGCTTGGGATATTTTGGGCTCATATAATGGAAAACATTACAGGCAGAATATAGGTCTGTGCTAGTCAGACCTCATCTGGAGAACTGTGTCCAGTTCTGGGCACTGCATTTTAAGAAGAACATTGACAAATTGGAACAGGTTCAGAGGAGAGTGACAAAGATGGTCAGGGGTCTGGAACCAAGTCCTATGAGGAAAGGTTGAAGGAGCTGGATATGTTTAGCCTGGAGAAGACTAAGGGGTGACATGATAGCCATCTTCAAATATCTGAAGGGCTGTCACATAGAAGATGGAGAAGACTTGGTCTCTGTTGCTCCTTAGGGCAAGACTAGAACCAATGGGCTCAAATTGCAAGGAAGTAGATTTCAGCTAAATATTAGGAAGAACTTCCTAATGGTAAGAGCTACGGGTCCCTCCAGCTGTTTGACAGTGGAACAGACTGCCTTGGGTGGTGGTGGTATCTCTTTCACTGGAGGTTTTCAAACAGAGGCTGGACGGCCATCTGTCAGGGATGCTGTAGCTGTGGATTTCTTGCACTGAGCAGGGGGTTGGACTAGATGACCTCTGAGGTAACTTCCAACTCTAAGATTCTATGATTCTATATAGAAGCTTTTCAAAAAGATGTATTTGCTTACTTGTTATATTCATGTCTTTTTGCTGCAGCATGAACACTTCAAAAATGAAAGGGGAAAATAATATTAGCCCCTTTGAATATTGTCCCCCACTGTACAAGCAATCTGATGCTACTGGGGATTTGAGATCTTAAGGATTTTTTCATGTAATTTTTGTTCTTGTTCACTGGTCTGGGAGCTTGTAGGAAAGATACTGAAAGTGTTATATCAGAGGTGGGGAACACTTGCCCTCCCAGGGACCAACTGAAAAATTATTACAAGTTCTGAGAGTCACATAAAAGTTGGAGGCAGAGGTGCCTATGGCATGGTCCAGATCATGGATCTGTGCTATGGATCTGTCCCCTATCCTGGTGTGCATCCCCTCCCATGCACAGCTGTTCACTGCTTGGGAGTAGGAATTGGATCCAGAGGCCAAATCCAGGAACTGCAAAGAGCTAAATGAAAACTAGCTCTGGGCTGCATTTGGTCCCTGGACTTGAGGTTCCTCACCCCTGAACTAAGACTATCCAAGTACTCAGATTGAGTTCCAAAGTTCTGAGTACCAGGACCCGGTCCTCAGTCAAAACTCGGAACTTTTTCCAGGGACCTGGAAATCAGAACTCAGAACTCTGGACCCCATAAATCCCCAGAACTTGGAAAATCAGGATAGCAAGAGTGAGATAATCACTCAAGAAGACAAACCCTTGCCCCACCACACCCACCCACCCCCGTCCAAGAGGTCCCTCCGGGGAAGTCCGGGCAGCGGGGCTGAGTCGCCCTGTCGAGAGAAAAAGTCAGCACTACGATGGAGCTTCCCGACCCGGTGACAAATGTCAAAGTGATAAGGTTGAAGCGCCAGAGACCAGGGAAGTAACCTAACGTTTGTGTCTTTCATGGACATTAGCCATTGCAAGGGGGCATGGTCCGTCACAAGCGTAAAGGTAGCACCCGCCAGTTAGTAGCACAAGGTGACGACTACTCACCGCACTGCCAGTGCTTCTTTTCTATGGTGGCATAGGCCCGCTCATGGGGGTCCCATTTTTGGCTAATGTATGCTATGGGGTGTTCATCGCTGCCTACTACCTGGGATAACACGGCCCCGAGCCCTGCATCTGATGCGTCTGTTCGCAGTATGAAGGGTCGGGTGAAGTCTGGGGTGTAGAGGACTGGCGCCTGACAGAGCCAGTCCTTCAGGGTGTTGAAGGCCGCTGCTACTGCTGGTGTCCACTGGATGAGGGTCGACTTCCCTTTCCTGGTTACGTCAGATAGAGGGGCGGCGATGGTGGTGAAATAGGGCACGTGCTGTCGGTAATAGCTGGCTAATCCGAGGAATTGCTGTACCTGTTTTTTCGTGGTTGGCGGGGCCCAGTCCCACACTGCTTTGACCTTGTCCCATAGCGGGCGGATCTGCCCTCCCTCCACTCGGCGCCCCAGGTAGGTGACTTTGCGTAGCCCAAGACGGCATTTCTTGGGGTTGGTGGTAAGCCCGGAATCCGCCAACGCCTGGCCTACCTGACGCACATGTTCAAGGTGTTCTTTCCATGTGGAGCTTAAGATGATGATGTCTTCTATGTAGGTTGTTGCGTAAGCCCCATGCTTACTGAGAACTCTGTCCATTAATTGCTGGAATGTGTCCGCTGTCCCATTGAGTCCTAATGGCATCTTTACTAATTGGTAGAGTCCTAGCTGGGTAGAAAAAGCTTTTTTCTCCTTGGCCTCTGGGGCCAAGGGAATCTGCCAATAGCCTTTCATAAGGTCTAGGGTGGATAGGTATTTGGCCTCCCCCAACTGCTCCAGCAACTTGTCCACCCGAGGCATGGGGTATGCATCAAAGCTAGAGATTGCTTTCACTTTGTGGAAGTCGATGCAGAAATGGGTGGACTCGTCCGGTTTTCCTACCAGCACTTGTTGACTGCACCAGGGACTGCTAGACTCAACGATTACTCCGAGTTTCAGCATGTTGCACACTTCCTCTATCATCACCTGTAGCAGGTGGTGGGGGTGCCGCCGGGGTGGCTCTCGTATTACCTTACCTGGCTCTGTCACTACGTCGTGCCAGGTTAGTGTGGTGCAGCCTGGAATACTGGTGAATACTTTCCGAAAGGATGCCACCAAGGTTGTCACCTGGTTCCTTTGACCATGGTCTAGTTCCTTTCCCATTTGAACTGGGGTTCATCGGGCTCTGGGGCTCCTGTCCCTGGACTGTCGCCTCCCAAAGCTTCCGCGGGACTTGGTTCGCATTCCCTCCATTCCTTCAACAAGTTAATGTGGTACGTCTGTAATTCGGGCCGTTTTCCTAGCTGTCGCACGAAGTAGTCAACGTCACCCACTTGCTTCATCACCTCATACGGACCCTGCCAGGTGGCCAAGAGTTTGGACTCAGTGGATGGCAACAACACTAGTACTCTTTGTCCTGGCTGTAACCGCCTGTGTCTGGCATGCTTATTGAACCATGCTTTTTGCCAGGTTTGGACTTCCAGGCCATTCCGCTCCGCCCACTCCCGCATTTTCTGTAGCCTCTCTCACAGCCGGGTTACATAGAGGATGATGTTGTGTTTTGGGCTGGGGGACTCCTCCCATCCCACCTTAATTAAGTCCAGCAGACCCTGCGTCCAGCGTCCGTAGAGAAGTTCGAACAGGGAGAACCCCAGGGAGGCATGGGGGACCTCGCGGTAGGCAAACAAGAGAGCCGGGAGTAACGTGGGCCAGGTCCGGGGTTCTTCCCGCATAAACTTCCATAGCATGGCTTTCAGTGTCTGGTTAAACCGCTCTACTAACCCATCGGTCTGGGGGTGGTAAACCGAGGTCCGTATCTGATGGATCTTCAACAACCGGCACAGTTGCTTCATGAGCTTGCCCATGAAGTTGGTTCCTTGATCCGTCAAAAGGGTGTGGGGAAACCCCATACGTGAGAACATCTTTAGCAATTCCCTGGCTATTACTAGGGCTTTGATTGATTTTAGGGCTACGGCTTCAGGGTACCTGTAGCATAATCTACTGTCACCAAAATGTACCGGTATCCCTCGCTCGACCTTTCTAACGGCCCTATAATGTCCATGCCCAGTCGCTCAAAGGGAACTCCCACTAAGGGCAAGGGGACCAACGGGGCCAGGGCCACCCTTTTTTTGGTGGTCAGATGGCAGTCGGGGCAGGAGGCACAGTATTGTTGCACTGCGACCCGGATGCCCGGCCAGTAGAACCAGGTGGTTAACCGCTCCTACGTCTTCTCTCTCCCTAGGTGCCCCGCCCAAGGATTCTCATGTGCCATCCACAACAAGTCCCTCTGTACTTCCCTGGGAGCCAACAATTGATACACCTCCTCCCCCCTCTCGAGGTCCCTGTCTACTCTATAGAGTTGATCGTCTATCAGCTCAAAGTGGGGATATGTTACCACCTGCCCCGGGGTTCTCGGTTGCCCATTAATCACGGTCACTTGCTCATAAGTATTGGTCAGCAAGGGGTCACTACGTTGGGCCTGTATAAAGTTGAAGGGTCTTATCATCCAGGGTGTGTCCCTGGGTGGTCTTGGGTGGTCGTCCGGAGAGCGTGGGTCACCGTTCTGTTCCCTTGGGTCCTCATTGTCCCCCTATAGGTTGTTGGGCGGCTGCAACAGCATGGCCAAGTCCCCCCAGTCCCGCCCCAATATAACAGGGTGGGCTAAACTGGGCACGACTCCTACCAGCTGTGTGATCGAGCGCCCTGCTACGGACAATGTTACGGGACAGGTGGGATACCACTGTACGTCCCCATGTATGCATCGTATACGGATGTTCAGGGTGTTGGCCCTTGGCAGTCTCTGTATTCTGGCCCTTACCAGAGTCCTCCAACACCCCGTGTCCACGAGGGCTCCATACTCTCTTCCCCCTATCCATACGGGCACTAAGGGCTTGCGCTCCCCCCATCTTGCCCCGGGGTCCTCCCCCAGCCATCCGTTGGCGAAGGTACAGTCCCTGAAGGGGCAGTCTCGCTTAAAGTGGCCGGGCCGCCCACATTGGTAACATACCCGGGCTCCCTGTTCCCCTGCCCCCGCCCATGCCCCACTGGGCCTGGGGTAGGCTCCAAGGCCCGGAGTGGACCTTTGTGGGCTCCCTACATGTAGGGTCCTAGTGTTCCCCTCATTCCTCCCTCGGCCCCCCGGTGGCCCATCCCCCCAGCCATTTCCTCTACCTTGGCCCCCGCTTTGTCCTTTATCCTCCTGCTGATGACCCTTGAGGCCCTCCTTACACCCATAATTAGTGGTTCCCTCAAAGGCCTCATAGTTTTCCATGAGGTGAACTGCCTCCTCTAAGAAGGTGGGTTGGTGCCGTGACACCCAGGCTCGCCCTCTTGGGGGAAGTATCTAAATAAACTGTTCCATCATGTACACCTCCACGATCTCTTGTGATGACCGTTGCTGGAGTTTCAACCACCTCAGACAATGGGTTCTAAGTTGCTGGGCCACTGCTTGGGGAAAAGCCCCCGGGGAGTACTTTTCTCCCCGGAACCTCTTCCTATAAGATTCCTCTGATATATCTAATCCTCACAGGATAGCCTCTTTTACCTTGCAAAAGTTGGCTGCATCCTGGGTCTCTAGCCAGTCATACACAGCCTGTGCTGACCCGAATAGACACGGGGCCAAAAAGATGGCCCACTGATCCTCTAGCCACTTGGCCGCGGCAGCCACTCTCTCAAAGATATTTAAGAAAGCCTCCCGGTCGTCAGAGGGGGACATCTTGGTGAGGCGTACCTGCAGGCTTCTGCCGTTCCCTGGTAGTGAGAGTGGTTAAGGTTGGGGTCATTAAGGCGGTCACTTGCTCTGCCAGCTGGGCTTGCGCCCTCACCTGCGTACTGGTGAGTTCGTTAGTGAGCTGCTGCAAAAACCCCTGCTGGGTCTCCAGCTGTGCCTTGTGCGATTCCATGAGTCATTTCAGCATGGCCTCGGCATCCATGCTGGCCTTGTTGTGTGGGCGCTCCGCTGCCTCTTTTACCGCTGCCTTCCCCTTGGTGACAATCTGAGCCACGGCACCAGTTGTAGAATACCCCCTAAATATGTGCCCCACTGGCTTCCAGACCCTGGGCTGGTGGGGCGGGGATACCCCCTTTCTCTCCGGGGAGACCCTCTGGGACTCAGGGACAGCACCCTGAGCCCCTAACGAGGGTCTAGCCGCAGGCCTACCCACCCGGTCCGGGTCCCACAAGTCTCACCCCGAAATTCCTTGCCCTTGGGGCCCCTGCCCCATTACAGCACGGGTGTCCCTTCCCCCTTCACAAGTCCCTTCCCCAGTCCGCGTTGCCACCGTATTTCCCTCCTTCTTGCCGCCGGCATGCTGTCTTCCAGTCTCCTCCACTCGCCCCGAGTTGCCTCTCTGCAGCCAGGCTTTGAGCACTCCCCCTCCGGCATCTCCCTGGCCGCGTCCTTCAGGGTTTCGGTGCGGTGCCTGCTGGTGACGTCATCACACCTGGCCCGGCTGGGCTCATGTCCTGCGGAGACAAGGTGAGGGCTACCCCCAGCTTGGCCGCTTCTTGGCTCCTCGCATGCCAGCTGGAGCTTCGTGGTCTGTCGGCCCTTGCCCCGCCACACAGGTGCTGGCAATCTCCCTCCAAGGATCCCCAGGGCTGCCATGGTCAGTCTTAGCAGGTTCAGGGGGTTCCCTCCCAATGTTAGGGGGAATAAACAGAAAAAGTCCCCTCAAGAGTTCTGCGCAGGGCAACAGCAGTTTAGCTCTGCCCTTCCCACCTGCCAGCTATTCAAGTCCCATCTCTGAGTTAACACCTCTTTTGCTATCTGTCTGTCAGCAATGGAAAACAGCTGCAGTCTTTCTAGGAAGGGAGGTGTGAAAGACAGAAATTTTCAAGCCATCAATGGGACAAATCAGGGATTTTAAAGCAGGAATGTGTTGGAGAAACTGGGACACTTGAGAGGTATGATTCTGTCCCATGCTACCTCCAAAGTGAATTCTGCTATTCATGCCCTCCTCTCTCCCAACTGCAACTAAGGTGGGGGTGGGAAAGAATGAGGGGTTCTTTCATGCAGAACTGTTTGAGTTCTTTCATGCGTACGAAGACTGAAGTTCACACTGAAGCTTTCCCCAGAGTTAGCATTTCTCAGAGCACATGCAAGGGTTCTCCTCTGTGTTGATTCTCTGACGTATATTGAGTGCCCCAACTTCTCCTGAAGCTTTCCTCACATCTCTGGCATATTCAGGGTTTCTCTCCTGATTGGATTTTTCTTTTTAAAACAGCAAATTTTAAAAGATCTTGGGCAGGGATCGTGTCTATCTTATTCTCTGTAAAGCGTCAGGTACATCGCTGGTGCTATATAAATGCTAATAAATAAATAATAATAAGTTGTCGGGGAATAATTTGAACCCTATAGACTAACTCCATTTTGAATATGCTGCATTGCCTTAGCCAGAGTAGAGAGCCTCTTTAACATGGCTTACAGAGATGTATGCTGTGTAAAATCATACCAGACCTCTGTTCTAGTGACAGAAATGCTAGCTGCTTGCTTTAGTTCTCTCTCTCATAATAAGGTTGTCCTTAGAATATAGGCCCTGAGACATTAGGATGCCTTTCCTCCTTCTCTGACATAGATAACACAGTTATAGCCTTGTAGTGATAAAGCAGGTGCAACCTTCTAGTCAGAACAGGATGAATAGTTTTCAGACACTCTTAAATGTAAACATGGTTGACTCATGTTTGGCTGTATTGTTTTGGGAACGTGTACTCTTTAAGTATGTAAACACCTTGNCCAGTGGGGGATGACTTTATTGTTTTCGTGACGGGGCCAACTGGCCCCGTCACGTCTGAAAACACCCAATGTCCCCTTATTTAAAACAGACTTGAAGCCTTGGTCTACCCTTTTTTCCCTAGCACCTGATCTACAGGAGCAAATGCTAGGTTTTCCTTTTTGATTTTTTCACAGAGCGTTGCATTTTGCTCATTACCGCATGCCACCACCATTGTGTAGTTTTTCGTTCTGCATACAGTACTTTTTTCATTCATTGTCTGTTCTATTCCATTTATCATGTACATGTGAAATTTTAATGCCAGTCCTGGTCCCCTGCTGGCCCTGCCCACTGCCCCACCAACCTAAAGTCCACCAGCCACCACTGTGGCATGAAAGTGTACCTATTTATCTCTGTCAAATGTTGTAGGGTATGCAGTCCTGACAGGGAGAGGGGGGGATGAGGGTACAATTATATGTGGCCCACAAGCTCAAGGCCACCTCCACATGCCCCCCAAAATACCCAACAATAATTTATTTCCTGACGTAAACTGGGCCTATACTGAGTGATTGGGAGAGGACTGCAGCTAGCATATGTGTGAATATGCCCGTCTCGGCAATTGGTTTGGCAGCCACTAAGCAATGGCAAGGTGGGGTAGGAGGTAGATGGCTTACCAGATTGTACTGGGGGCAGGCCTTCATGCAACTCCCTCACACTACACATGATGCCAGCTTCCGCTACACAACCCTGCTCCAGCATGTAAAAAACATCACTACATAAGCAAAGCCTCTTCCTACATGCAAACATGCTGCCCACACACTCCCTGCATACAATTCCTTTCTTGATGCATTTGCAGCCGTGCATGTATCCCTCCATCCCCTGCACACACATGCAGTCTCATCACACTGCATGAAACACACCCCGGCACATAGTCCCTTCAATTCTGATACAAAGGCCCTTTTTACATGAGATGCACCCAAGCATGAACACCCAGAAATATGGGTGTTCATGCGTGGGTGAGTCTTGTGTAAAAACCGTGGCACGTGTGTCTGTGCACACTCCCGACGAACACGTATGCACACCCACCTCCTTCCATCACCCATGCATGGAGAGATCGGCGAAAACAGTGGTTTCTCTGTGTGTGGAGATGGGTGCGCACCTGTCTACACTCTCCTCCTACCCACTGCACATGCACTGGTGTGCACGACTCCCCCTCCCCATTGGCCTGTGTAAAAAGGGCCAAGTCTGTTCAATCCAGCACACAACCCCCCAATCCATAAACATGCCCACCCTCTCCTACCCTGGTGTTCCCCACTGCATGCAACCCATCAACTAGAAGTACTGACTCCCAGCCACTTGCTCCGGTCCACATTATTGACTGTAAACAAGAGGCCGTTGTCCTGATCACAGAGACAAAATTGGACAAAGACAAGTGAATGTTTTTGGGATGTTCTGCCTGGGTTATATGCTAAGTGTGTAAATGGCAGTGTCACACTGAGTGACCCCCTCAGAATGGGGTTTTGCAGAAAGATACACCTTTGGGATCCTCTGGATCCAGAATCTGAATGCCTCTTGGGTCCTGCTCTCCTTATTGCTTGGGAACTCCACCTTGTGGAGGCAGAGTCAGTTTATTCTTTGGAGTAAAACTCAGCTTTTTTTATTTGCTCTTTTGGCAGACAAACACAATCCTTCCTGTGGGGTTTCATCTACCAAACAAACAAACCAAAGTCTAGACAGACAGTGCTGTCCATTACAAAGACACGCATTGCTCAATGGACTCAATTGCTCAATCGCTCCTTCCCCCAGTGAGGGTGAACAGAGAGTGAGTGCAGGGGTTATTGTTTGACTGTCAGAAGCCAGAATGGGTGAACTAGAGTGTCTGGTGTTAGACTAGGATATTGATTTAAAAGGCACCTCATAATTTGCTGAAATGACAATAATCAATGGACACTGCAATATCAGGGAATAAAATATATCAGAATGACAGGGTAGGTCACAATGGTGAGAGAAGGGTAGTGGCAGCATATGTGAAAGAAAGCCAAATAAGAAAAAAAAATGAAACAAACTGTACCCTGCTGCTAGGACCTGAGCCTTAAATCCTTGCACCTGGGGTTCCTGGAGTAGTGACTGGGTCTGAAGCACCAACCACTGATTTATTTTGCCTCAGACTGCCTTTCTGCACTGGCCAGGCCACACATCCCCAGTCTCTCTCTAGCCCTTTTCACTCCTCCCAGTTTCCTGATTGGCTGCCAGTTAGCATATAAGGCTGTCTGGTAGCAGCAGGAAGCTGGGTAGAACATCTGTTCTGTTCCACTTCCTGCCTGGTCTTTGCTCTGACCCCTTATCTTAAGCCTGCCTCTTCCCTTACTCTGCTCTGACTCCCGTTTCTAGCCTTGTTCTTACCTGTTTCTGGCCCTGCTTTGACCCCTCTGTCCTGACCTGACTCTGCCCTGAACCCTCTGCCTCTGGATCCCTACTCCTTGCTCTGGCTCCTGACTCCCTGTTCTCTTCCTGATGTTGCTATTGCACCTACCCCAGCCGTCCACCCAATGCCCCAGAGACCTGGACCCTTGCACTCAGAATCTTTATAGATAAAAACTCAGTCCTATAGCAGTGGGGCTATACTATCAATCACCTGACTAGGGCAATGAGAGTGATTATCAAATGCTAAGAAATTAGAGCAGCTGACATTTTAATAATGGGTGCTTTCAGTTAACTTCATGCTGACTGGGTAAATCCCACCTCAGGGATTGATGTGGAGATAAAATTTTGAGAGACCTTAAATGACCGCTGTTGTTACAATGGAGCCTTCTTCAGGAGAGTGACTGTATTGATGGTCCATGGACTATGGATAATTCATGGTCTTAGTCCAGAAGTTCACAAACTGTAGTTCAGGACTCTAAGGTGGGATTGCGCCCTCCATGTACAGGTTGCCATCACAGCTGATACACTTTGCATGTCTTTGTTGCTGTCTGAGGTTATAGGATAGAACTGTACAGCTGGACCTCAAGTGTCATCTAGTTTAAACCCTGACACTGGGGCAGGATACCCTTTGCCTAAAGCATCCCTGGCAGATACCTGTCCAGTCTTTTCTAGAAAACCTACAGGGAAGGAGATTCCACAACTTGTCTAGGCAGCTGTTCCACTCATTTCCCTAAACCTGCCCTCCTGTAATTTGAACCCATTGTTGTTGTTACTACCCAGGCACGGTAGTTCTGGAGAGTTACAGCATGTTGCAGGCCCCATTATAAAGCACAAACATTCTATTCCTTATAAAATGGAAATCCAAACAGCGGAGAAGGCTCCACGGTGAAGTTCAAGAGGTACCCCCACCGAAACAGTGGAGAATTGACCAATTTGCTACAACTATTACTACAAGTTTGGTGGGCTCCATGGAGACCCAGCCACCACTGACAGACCTGCAGCTAAGTAATCGGTTTGCTCCCCTAATGATTGATGCAACTGATGAGGTGAACAGGGTGGGAACCCCAGATGATTCGCGGAGTGAGAACCCCCGGCCCCCATGTGATCTAGGACCAAGGCAGAGCTCTGCTGATGGCAGAGCTCTGCATGGGTAGCCTAGGGCCCCTACCCCTACCCCTACTGCATGGGTAGCCTAGGGCCCCTACCCCCAATCAGCTCAGGGGACCCCTGTTGGGCATCTAAGATGATGGACCAGACTGTGCTAATATGTAAGACCCTCCAGTCTATCTTTGCCCAACTCAAGATTTTGACATAGTCTGTGGAAGGTTTGCCAGTGGGCCCCGCCAAGGGGTTGGCAACCTTTCACTTTACTGGCCAGGGGCCCCCCGATATGGGGGCCAATGTGCATGGAAGAGTTCGGCATGTACCGCATTCACCCTTAAGTGAGGGGGCCAAGACCCCCCCAATTCAGCCCACGTGCTTCCCAACGAGCCAGTAGGGGTGGGGATATTGTCTTTTGTTACTGTCAGAATTCTGTTGCATTCTCCGTGTACCCTCTTACCTCTGGGATCACCCCTCGGTGGAATACCCCACATTTGGTAGCCCGGCATTTGAGATTTCTTCTCTCCATGCCCTGCTCCCCCAGGGATATTGTTGGCATCAGGACCATTTGGAGGGCCCCTGAGGCATACAAATGTGTAGTTTCTTTAGAACTAGTAGATTGCCGGATTGCATATGGTCAGCGAGTCGGTGCTTGGCAGATTATGGCATTCGCACTGCAAAGATTTTTTTTATCAACTATGATATTCAGGAATTGGGGAAGGTAGAATTGGGGAACCAACCCCTGGGAGGGGGGGATGGAACCCATCAGGATTTCCCACCAATTAATAGAGGTGGTATGGATTCCCTTGGGAATACCCAATTGTGCTCCACACAGGAGACCTCAGGCATCAGGCAGGAGGTGGGAAATGATGGCATGGGGGAGATAGTAGAATGACAGGAAGAAATGGAAGTAGCTCCCCCCACGACAAGTCCTGGGCGGGCCACCCAAATCCTATTTCCCCTTCAGGTTATGGATTGTACCCAGGAATGCCGCAGGGCAGATGGAGGTGAAGGGAAATCACTTATACTCAGTCCCCACGAGGATTTACTCGTGGAGACCCCTTTAGTCACCAACAAAGGGCACAGTCACCGGCCTATTGAGGTGGAAGTTTGGGTTGTGCAGCTAGTTGTATGCGTGGATGGGGACCTCAACCATGGCTGGGCATGTGAGGTGAACCCAGGGTGTAGCCTCCCTGAAGAAACCAGCAGACATTGGGATAAATTTTGAGCGCTGGATGATGGGGAAGAGGGAATGCCTTCTAGACTCTTCCCCCCATAGCTGCTCTAGCTGGATCTCTGGGGGCACTTTGTCTCCTGGGTTCACCTCCGCCCCAGCCCCCTCCACTGACACCTCCTCCCCCCTGTTGGGATTCAGGAGGAGGAGACGAGTGATAGGTCTCTAACTTCTCGTATAGTATGGGAGACAATGACCCATAGTGTTGTAGGGAAACAAGTGGATCCCCAGGGGGCCCTGACCAGGCCCTCCGATTAGAAGACTCATTGGGCTCTAATAAGGCAAAAACTGATTGACGCATCATCGAGATGTTGGGCCCCCCGCCTCAATTGCGTGTCTTGGAATGTGGCCAGTTGGCACTCCAAGATGGCCGACCCCGATTGTTTGGCATTTCTAAGGGGCCATGACATCATTTTGACTCAGGAAACCTGGAGTCTAAAGGACATAGCTCTGGGGGGCTATGCCTCATTTTCTACCCGAGCCGTTAGTTCGGCAAGGGGGGGGGGGTCGCCCGAGTGGAGGTACGGTGTGCCTGGTGCCTGTGAACTGGGAGGCCCATCTCTCCCCTCTCCCGGGGGTGGTTACAGGTTGTTGTGGCTGCCTGATCCATCATCTTGAAATCCCCCTCCTGCTGCTGTGCGTATACATCCCTCCCGATAGCGCCCCTCATTACACCAAGGAGGTGTGGCAGGAGATGGTGACTTTAATAGACCAAACCCTGCGATTGCACCTGGGGATGGGGCTAGTATTGGCAGGGGACTTTAATGCCAGAATCGGGGTGACTGACGATGATCTATGTCAGCGTGGGGGGCCGTGTATGAATGAGGATAACTCTTCTCTTAAGCCCCGGGTAATGAAGGATGTGGGGATAAATAAGAATGGCCTTTTGCTGGCCATGTCACTGAGAAAGATGGATATATATATCCTCAATGGCAGATGGTGGTCAGATCACCCGGGTGAATTTACCTATATATCTCCAAGGGGTTCTAGCTCTATTGACCTCTGTTTGATTTCTGCTAGCCTTATTCTTTTAGTCAATTCCTTTAAAGTTAACCCCCATTGGGAAACTGACCACCAACCACTAAAACTAGCTTTGCAGTTTAGATCCAACGATGGGGTGATAGACCCAGATTCCCTCTCTCAAACAAATAAGCCAAAGACTTGCAGATGCTGTTGTGCGGGTTTAGAGGTGGAGTTAAAGGCTTTTGCTGCCTCTGAAGCTGGGCAGCTCATGGCCTCCAGGGTGACGAATACCAGATCCCAAGCTAGTTTGCTCAATGAATTTCATGAGCTGATAGTGGGGATTTCCCCTCTTCTAATGAAACAAGGAGTTGCCTTCCATAAAAAGGGCCCCCTTACCCCTGGGTGGTACGATAATGAATGTAAACAGATGAGAGGTGCCCTTAGGAGGGTCCATCGTAGCTGCAGGATCACCCAGGATGCTGCTATATTTGGGGAACTAAGAAGGTTACGAACAGTCTATAGGTATTTGTTGAAATCAAGAGGGACCGGTATCACTCCCTACAATGGGAAGTGCTCGACAAAGCAGCTCGGGCAAAGGACCCCAGGAAATTTTGGGGGCTGGTGAGGGGAATAGGTCAGCCATGTTGTACTGAGAGGGAAGCACAAATAGAAGTCCATGTTTGGGAGAAGTATTTCTCTGCCCTTTTCTCTCCCAAACTAAGAGTAGAAGGCATGATAGAGTCTCTGTGCCTTTCACCGGAATGGGACCCTGTTGACCCCACTCAGATCGCGGATCTAATTCAGGGGCTGACTAAGGGGAAGGTGGCAGGGATTTACAATATTTCCCTGGACTCCTTGATGGCAGTAACTGAATGGCGGGCCCCGATTTTGGCTGCCCTTTTTACAGGCATTAACATTACTGGACATCTTCCCCAGTCATGGTCTCAGGCCATAGTGGTCCCTATCTTTAAAAAGAGTAACCCTAAGGACCCAGGGAATTATCGACCCATAAGGCTTCTTTCTGTCATTAGCAAGCTGTACTCTAAGTATTTGCTGAAGAGGTGTGAAGCCTGGCTGAATAAATTTAGGGTTATCTCCAACGAACAAATCGGGTTTAGAGCAGGAATGTCCACAGGTGATCATTGCTTTGTCCTGACCCACTTGGTACAGAAACACATTGCCTCCCGGGAGCCATTATTTGCCGCCTTCATTGATTTAAAGGCAGACTTCGATTCTATCCCGCGAGAGAAGCTCTGGCAGAAGTTGTCAGGCCTGCAGATGGAAGGCAGACTACTTTATTTAATTCGTCAGCTGTATACTGGTACCTTTGTTAGGGTGAGGGTCGATCAGACGGGGACGCTGACAGACCCTATTTCTACTGGGCAGGGTGTAAAGCAGGGCTGTACCCTCGGCCCTACACTTTTTAATATCTATCTAAATGATCTGGTAGGAGTTCTATCGGGTCCCCAGTTCCATGATCCCCACATAGGGGACTCCAGCATTTCCTGTTTATTCTATGCCGACGACATGGTCCTTCTGTCTCACACTACGATTGGACTGCGGAGCCTTTTGTCAGTGCTAGGGAGTTATTGTCAATCTAATTTATTTGACATCAACTACGAAAAGACCAAAGTTTTGGTCTTTTCAAGGAGGAAAATTAAACACAAATGGTTTGTGGATGGGGTGATTATTGACCAGGTTAAAGCTTTTAAATAGTTGGGTCTGGTGTTCCAGGCAAATGGAAACTGGACCCTCCACTCACAGGCGGCCTTAGACAAAGCAAAAAGCCTGATCTGTGCGCTTCAGTCGTTCTTTAGATCCAGAGGGGGGCAGCTGGTAACTCCAGCTATTACAATCTTTAAACAGCGGTGTTTACCGCAGCTACTATATAATTCCCATCTTTGGACCCTTGATAGGCTGAAGGCAACAGAGCAGCTCCAGGCTTTTCTTCTCAGGTCCTTGTTGGCTGCTCCCCCTGGTACTCCGGTAGTTGCCTTGAGAGTGGAAAGTGGGTTCCCTCCGGTTAGACAGAGAATTTGGCAAGGTGCCTTTACCTACTGGCTCAGCTTAATTTTCAAGATTGCAGTCCCCCTATCACTCAAAGTCTAGGAAGATAAGCCCAGTAATTTGTGGACCCCTCAGGTGGAGGCCAAATTAAGAACTATGGGAATCGACCCCCGAGCAATAGAGGTATTGGGATTTAAGGGTGTTAGAAAGCTGCTACTAACTAGGCTTTCAGTTATTACCAGTCAGGCGGAGAGGGCTGCTCTAGGAGAGGTTAGGATATTAGGACCTTATGGACTGCGGGCTAATAATCCAGGTGCCCCCATGCCGTATTTGGAACATGGCTTTCCTGGCAAGTTCAGGAGGCCATTTATGCTCACAAGGCTCAATGCGTTCCCGTCTGCCGTCACAGAGGGCCGGTATAGGGGTACTCCAATGGCGGAACGTTTATGCTCCTGTAGGTCAAGTGCTATTGAATTCCTGGAGCATATTCTCCTTGATTGTCCCCATTATACTCTACTTCAGGACATATATGTGCATCCTCTGACTACCAGGGAGAACGCCTAGAGTTTTAGTTAAATTTTTACTTGAAGACCGCTCTCCAGAGATATCTATTACTGTTGCTAAATTTCTCTGGAGAATCCATGTGGGTAAACTTAGTGAGAAGCCTTTAGCTAGTCCTCTGGGTGGGCCGGTGGTGCCAAGATACCCGAATCAAATAAGTTGAGTAAGTCCTGAGGTGCCTGTTAGGAGATAACTAGCAACATTGGTGCTAACATCCTGGACATGTGCTTGTCATGTTATACTCTCCTCCCCCTAGTTTATGGGCTAGATGTTTAGCCGTCCTAATATTGCATAAGTCACTATGTGCAGGACGGCGGGCTGCCATTCCGGCGTTCCTGGTGTTCCCACCTCGGTTGGGTGGTTATATACATTTTTGGTATGATACACTACAATGCACCATTTTATACAATTGTGACTTTTATTTTTTGTTGTATTTATGTATTGCGAGTGATTTTATATTTGTGTGTATTTACTTATTTTATCACATCTTGTGTGTTTTCTGTTTTTCTTTGCAATTACTTTTTTGTCATGCAATAAATATTATTATTCATTTATAAAATGGAGATAATGGGTGATTTCAGATTTTACGCGGTCCCGATTCACCACAGTGGATCCCCGGTGGGGGTGAACCGAACAACCACCCCCCATGGTCAAAAAAAGCCCTGACCAGACATGACGGGACCGAGACCTCGGCAGGGAATCGGTCTGACAGATCACGGCCTGAGGCAGCGCAACAGACGTTACGCAGATCCCGGGCTGGGCCATGGTCAAAGCACCCGGAAGGTGCCAGGGTGGCGCGTCCCGGCTGCTGCTGTGTGCCCTTTAAATCTCCCTCCCCAGCCTGTGTTGTTGCTCATTGCCTGGCAGCGACGTGGCGTGCTTTGTCCCCAGCTGGGAATAATTTCCTTGGCTTCTGGCTGGTAGTTGCCGGCCAGCCATTACTTTTTGTTGGTTCCTGTCGGGAATCTCTTTGACCACACTTTCAGAGATTGTCCTGTGGGGAGCCCCAAAAGCGTGGTTGAAATTGACCCCACATGGGTATTGACCATGGTGAACATCTGGTGACCGCCAAACAGACGTTCAGGGCACTTTGGCCCTGCCACGGGATTGACCATGGTTGACTGTGGTTGACTGTGATCTCGTAACATCTGAAAATACCCAATGTATGCTATCAATATAGTCTCTTCTATCAGAGGGTCACTTGGGTGAGAGGCTTACCTATGCAAATTTCCTAGAATTTGGGATTTAAAATGTCTGAGATACAATAGTTGAAAGATTGGAGGGTTTTTTTGGTTTTTTTTTTATGACAGTCTTGATTTGATCAGCCTCACAGTGTTTTGGTTGTGTGTCAGGACTTAAAAAGAGTTTAGAAAATTCAAGCCTGTTGTCTAGGGGTGCTGTGACTTTATGTTTTTTTTAAAACTGCCCATTACTTTTTAAATTATAATCTCGCTTGAGCAGGTCGGGTTCCATGAGGGGAAGGCTACTTTACATCATATTATTCTTCTCTCTGCTTTGGTTACAAAATATACCACTTATAGGAGCAAGCTATACTTAGGATTTATGGATCTTGAAAAAGCTTTCGACTCCATTAGCAGAGAGCAGCTGTGGATAAAACTAAGAGCTTCCACTATTGATCTTAGGCTTCTTTACCTGATTATCAAATTACATTCTGGAAACTCTCTCCAGATTAGGTCTAAGGGTCTACTGTCTTCAGCAATTGTGGTAGAGGGGAGTGAGGCAGGGGTGTTTACTTGCCCCTGTCCTCTTTAACCTCTATTTGGATGATGTGGTTCAACATCTGAAAGCGAGGGATACTTTCGCCCCCCTAGTAGCGCATAGACGGACCCCGATCCTGTTGTATGCAGATGACTCTGTTCTCCTGTCTCAAACGGAGATCGGTTTAAAGAGGCAATTATCCCTCTTTGCTGAGTACTGCACCAAGGAGGGTTTGGTTATCAACAATGCCAAATCCAAAGTTTTGGTAGTGGGGCGTAGAGGAAGGAAGGTCAGGCAAACTTGTGCTATGGGGTCTCTAGAAATTGAACAGGTTCAAAGCTTTAAATATTTGGGGGTTACCTTCTCCTCTACAGCCAACTGGAGGTTACATCTGGTTCTGGTTAAAACCAGGGCTAGGAAATCCCAAGCTGCTATTAGGAGCTTTTACTTCCATCAAGGAGGGAAACAGATCGCCCCTGCATTGATTCTTTTTCGAGCCAAGGTATTGGCTCAGGCTCTTTATGCAGCACCTGTATGGTGCTTGGAACATCTAGACGATCTGGAGAGCTTGCAGAATTCTTTCCTGACCTCAGTTTTGGTGGTCCCTCAAGGCCTGCCTCAGGTGATTGCCAGACTGGAGACCAACTCTATAACAGTCAAAATAAGGGCATTGCAGCAGACCATCAATTATTGGGCTAAACTAATGCTAGCCCCTGCACACGGGGCCTCTCTTCTGGCTCTGGCCCGAGAAGCAGGATTGCTCAATCCATGGTTGGCCCAGGTTAGTCTACAAGTTCAATTATTGGGATTTTCCCTGGAGGATCCCCAAAGGATGGGTGTGAAGATCTTTAAGAGATTGGTAGCTCAGCATCTCAGGGATCAGCTCCTTCAGACCGAGCAAGCATCCCTTACCCTACAGAAAGTGGCCCCGGAGATAGTAATTGCTGATCAACAGGCTTCAGATCACACTTATCTCTTTAGCTGGCAGGATAATTCAAGGAGGGTAGCTTTCACCAGATTCCGTACAAACACTTTCCCCTCAGCCATGGTCGAGGGGAGATATAAGGGTATTCCCCATGATCAGAGGGTTTGCCAACTTTGCAAATCTGGGGAAGAAGACACAGTGGCACATCTCCTATTGGACTGTCTCACTTTGTCTGGCCAATGGCTAAAATACCTAGGAGATCTCCTTCGGGGTCTGCAATGGGGTTCTAGGCCCAAGCTTCTGAGAAAGCTGTTGGGTCCATGGGATTAATCACAAACAAGAGCAGTGGAGGACTTCGCACGTGCAGCGTTGGTAATAAGGGCATCTATTTTGGGGAAATGAAGATCCTGCTGTACCTAGGACTTAGTGAATACTGACGAGTAATTTTCCCCCTAATTATGAAGATTGGAGGGATTATTTGCACCTTGTTGCCCCTATTGCTTTATTTGCTCAGCGCAGGCTCTGGGAAGTGTAAATCCTGGGTTGGACCTCTAAGAGTAGTGGCTGGGAGTGTGAGTAGTCTGGATCCTTAAATCTTTGGTGATTTGTATTGGTTGTTGTATATTGACCTTGTATAATGGGGTTGTTCCTGAATTTTAGTTGTAAAATTTTCCCGGTTTCTGGATTTGTGTGTATGGTTTTATTGTAAAAGCCTGTGGCTATATAAATAAAATATTATTATTATTATTAAAGATGTTTAAACTCCCATTTTATTCTATAGAAGAACGCAGTGCTGCACTTAATGAAACAAATACAGAGTTAGGATTTAGTCTATGGGAGACTTTCTAACTCCCATAGACTAAATCCTAGGTACCACCACCCACCCAAGCTCCCTCAGCAGCAACCTGGGCAGGGGGTTGGGGAGGAGGAGCTACAGCTGCCCCCCCCCCACCTGCCTGCCCGCTTGCCTCTGGCTTGCCCATCTCCCTCCCTACCTCTTCCTCTGGTCACCCACCCCTGGCCCACTTCTGCTTCCACCACCACTACTGTGAATTTGAAAGGCCCTACACTGCCACATGTGCACATGTTGGGCCATCATGTTTCCTCGTCTGACATGCTGGGACTACATTTTCCAGCATGCCAGACATGAAACATGGCTGAGGCCCCAGCGTGCACAGTCACTTGGCAGCCTGGGGCCTTTAAATGGTGCAATGGTGGTGGTGGCAGCAGCAGCAGCAGGCAAGTGGGTATGGGGACTAGAGTGTGTGTGTGTGTGTGTGTGTGTGTGTGTGTGGGAGTGCATGTGTGGGAGGAGTGCATGTGTGGGGGAGTGTGTGTGTTTATGGGGGGGGGGAGTGCTGTGTGCTTGAGAGTGTTTGGCCCTTTTAACACAGGCAGCACCCACACATGAACACCCAGAAATCTGGGTGTTCATGCGTGGGTGAGTCTCGTGTACACCCCACGGCAGGTGGGTTTGCATGCATGCTCCTGTGAACATGCATGCACACTCACCTCCACCCATCGCACATGCATGGAGAAACCAGCAAAAATGGCAGTTGCTCTGTGCGTGTTGATGGGTGGAGGAGGGTGGAGGTGGGCGTGCGCCCATCTACACCCTCCCCCCACCCATGCACACACACCAGAGCAAACACCAACACCCCTCCCATGCGCCTGTTTAAAATGGGCCTGAGTGTGTGTGTGTGTGGTGAGAGAGAGAGAGAGAGAGAGAGAGAGAGAGAGAGAAAGGTTAGTATGTGTGGGGATTGTGTGAACTGGGAGCGAGTGTGTGTTTGTGCATGTGTATCTGTGTGGAGAGGGAGAGTATGTGTGGGGAGGGAGTATGGGGGGGTGTACATGTGCAGCATGATCCTAAAGCTGCAGTACTGCCACTAGCCCTGCTTACTTCAGTGGGGTTAGCACTGGCATAACAGCTTGAGGATCACACTTAATTGTATTTCCATTTTTAAAAATTTGCTTGCCATTGATTATCTTTATAGCTAGCTCACAAACTTCTCATAATTTCTCTTCACTGTAGTAGCAACTATTCTATCAATTGACCTCAGCTGCATTTACCATCCCAACCTTTAGCACCACCAATTGAACGATGGTTTCCCTCACAATGAGTTCTTTAATTAATTACCGGTTGGTTAAAACAAAACAAACACCTCAGCTGGTGAAATCTGAGAAATAACAAGATTACTATGTGGGGCCATTTCTACACTCAGAAAAACAAACCGATACACAGAAGAGAAAGTAAGATACTGGCGGTCTTTGGTTTGTTTAGCAAGCATGCCAGTTAGATTAATCTTTGACATTTTTCAGCGGTCACAAAGTCACTTCAGGATTAAAAGAAATATCTCCACACTTAAAGGGGAACTAACGTAAAAGGGGAAGGCATAACTAGCCTTTTATTGTAACATCTTAACCTTACTAAATGTAAGGTTTCTATTTCGTTTCAATATAATTGATACAGAGGAAGTGAGGGGACGTAGAAACCAAATACCACAGCATTTAAGGGTTTGTCGGTATTGTCCTGATGTGGTAGAAACACTGCTGCATGTTATATGGGAATGCCCAAATTACGCTTCCCTTTGAGGAACATGGATGGATTTGCTCAGTAGTGACCTTGAATTGGACAATACAAAGAAATGGGAGTTGTTAGCTATCTCTACTGATCCACACCAGCTAAAATTTTTAGCAATGATTCTTCTCCAGTTTGAAAGTGAATTGAGGCGAACTAAACTGGATGATACTGCTAAGGATACAGAAGTTTAAACCAAGGGCATTGAGATGTTCTAGAAGATACTGGATTTTATTACCTGGATTTTTTCTTTTGGTACCTTTTGTTTTAATTGTATTTATTGTATTTTATGTTTGAATGGTTGTAATAGCAAATTGCTGATCAAATAAATAAATAATAATAATACGAAATGTAGAATTAAAACCATTAGAATCAATGTTCTGAATCTCATTTAAGCACATTCATGTATATCTTGCATGCCGGACATGACCTTTGATACATTTAAAGAGGGGCATAAGAGTTTTCTCTGTCAGGCTGGAATAGGGTTCCACTGGAGCAGGATGGAGTGTTCAGCGAGGGTGGGGTGCTGAAGCGGCAGTGCCTTCCCTCTCGGAGCAGCAAGAGAGTTGCTCCAGGGAAACTGACAGGGCAGAGGAGAAAGTCACCTAGAAACAGACTGGGCGGTGTGGCTGAAAGAAACTAGCCACCTGGATGAGGTGGCTCTGACCACTTGAGTAGGGAGCAACTTCGGCCATTTGAGTGGAGAAGCCGGCAGTGGGGAGAGACGTCACCTGCATGTTGTAGGGGGCGGGGACAGAGTAGGAGAGGTCAGCCTGGCCCGCCCTGTTTGGAGCACTGGTAAAAGGCTGCTGTAGCAGCTACTTTAAAGGGTCACTGGCAGGCTGTGAGGAGGAGGATGTGGACTGGAGCCCAGGTGGTATTCCAGAAGCTGAGCAGAGTGGTTGGAAGCAGACGGTGTGCGGGTGTTTCCTGGAGAGCTTGGGCAGTGGAGACTGAACTGCAGTAGGAGCTGGGAACCTGAGGCAGCCCACCTAACCATGAATGAGTCCAGGAGGGCTAACCCTGTGGCCAACTGCGGAGAGCTGATTTGAGGGAAAGACTCTCCAGTTCAGGGGTCAGACCAGTCCAGGTCTGAGCCTGCAGAGGGGCCAGGACAGTTGGGGGTGCCCTAGAAGGTTGGCCCCGGTGGGAATTCAGGGGCCTGGAGCAGCATTTCCTTAGCCTTGAGGAAGGCACAGCTATTCCTGGGACCGGGAGGGACGGGGAAGATTTTGGAGAGGTATTCTGGGGGTGAGAAAGGGTTATATTGGTATCGATTACATGATTGTGTTGCTTAGGGTTGGCGGGGTTTTGGCGGCACTATTTGTGGTAAAGCTTTTGGGGGTGGTTATTTTGGGGGGATGGGTTAGGTTTTTTGTGTGGTGGGTTTTTGGGGATGTTCTGCTCCCCTAGTGAGGGGGGGCAGTGGGAGTGGGTTAGGGAAGGTGGACATTCCTTTCTGTGAGAGGGGTGGGACCCCTTTGGGAGGGAGGTTGAGTATCCTCCTGTGAGAGGAGAGGATAGGGGAGGGTTGGGAGGGCGGGGTATCCCTGTCACAAGGAGATACTGGACTACATGTAGACTACAGGTCAAAAAAATATGTAAAGGTCAACATAGAACATGTATGTAATGTGAAAGCTGAGAACTGGAAACTCGCTTCATGCGATGGAGAGAGGCAAAGCATCCCAAATGTGTATTCAGATAATCTGGTGCCTCTGCTGAAACCAGACAGACACTTTTTTGATTTGCAAATGAATTGCTTCCTGCCTGAGAAGCACAGAGCCATCCGGGCGGGAAAATCTAACAAAGAAGCTGCAAAGATATAAAAGGTGGGAGATCTTTGCTATCAGAGACACAATTGGGAATTCATTAAACCTCTGACTTCTTGAGTCTCGGATTGCAGCTGGGGGGGCAGGGGGAATGAGCCTGCCAGCCAGTCTGCTGAAGCAATGTGCTGAGAGGAGAGACTTTGCTTTCTGACACCATAAGGACTGGTGCCCGGTCAAACTTTCCATCGCTGATCGTGACGTGAACTGAACCACTTTTGGACCTGGATAGGGTAAGATTTTAACTAGGGACTTACTCAGTACAGACTAGGATGCATTATGTACTTTTGTTTTATTTGCCACTCTGCGTTCAAACTATCTTTGCTTAAGTAATCAATAAACTTTCTTCTTTACTAAGAACTGCTTTCTGTTGTCTCACATTGGGGAACACAATCTGAGGATCTTGTGCCCTCAAGCATGTGTTAGATTGGTGAGGTGTTTGATACCTGTCCCGCTCAATGGCCCCTGGACAGATGGTGTGGTGACAGTTAACCAGAGGATTTCTGGCCTAGGTCTGATGCTGGTTAATGAAAGGTCGATTGCAAATAAGTCAACAATGGTCTGGGAGTTAATCCAGACCAGGTGGCCGACCTTGCATGTATTACGGAGACCTGACTGGACACAGTCAGCCTATACTGGCTGACCTTGTTCCAGTCGGGTACTCCATTTAGCATTGGGGTGGGGTGGGGTGGGGTGGGGGTGTAGCAGTTTTTAAGGAGACTTGGTCGGTGAGATTTCCTGTGCAACCTATCATGGGAGTTGAGGACCTCCACCTGGTGTTGATTTGGCCGGAGACAAAGTGGGATTGCTGCTGGTATACCGTGCACCTACCTGTATGATGGCATCCCTGTCCACTCTGACCAAGCTGGTGTCGGAGGTGATCTTGTGGTCCCCTAAGATAGTGGTCTTGGGGGACTTCATCATTCAATCTTTCATCAGACTTGGTGGTTCAGTGCGTGAGTTCATGACCACCATGACAACCATGGGCCGGTCTCAGGTAGTTGTCAGCCCAACTCATATGAGGGGGTGGGGAAATACCCTAGATATGATAATTTGCACAGGCCTTGAGGCAGGGGATCCTTTGGTGGAGGAGGTATCAGCAGTGCCCTTGTCATGGATGGATCATTATCTCCTCCAGGTCAGTATCCTGGTGCATGTCAGTCCCTGGAAGGGTGCGGAGCTAGTTTGGTTGGTTCGTCCTCAGAGATTTATGGAACCAGGGAGGTTCCAGAATGCTCTGGGGGATATATCTTCTGGTTTCGCTGACTGTATGCTTGATCACCTCATGATGCTCTGGAATTCTGTGCTGACTGAGGCAATTGACCGTACGGCTCCTAGGCGTCCGCTCCCAAATCGCTGACATTGCAGATCCCCATGGTATACGGAGGACCCGTGGTGGATGAAGTGGGAAGGGCGGTGGTTAAAGCGGCGGTGGTGCCGTTCTTGAACTAACGTCGACCGATTGCATACCTATGCTGTGGCTCATCGCATCCACGAAGTCGTATCCGATGGAGCCTTTCTGGGTGGAGAGGGGGCTGGTCAGTCCATCCTCCCTCTGCCTGGAATCGGAACCATCTGGGGCTTGCTGTGACTTGTCAGCAGACTTCTTTGTGGATAAAAACAGTTTTGATGCCGCATTTTTTACAGTGAGTCTGGGGTAATCAAAACCCCGTTCTGTCCTGTTTTATGGGATCAATTTCAGTGCGTATCATCCTCTGATGCAGAGGATGTCCTTGGGGCTGTTTGGGCCACTTATTGTGAACTGGACCCATGCCTGTTCTGGCTGTTCAAGGCCAACCGGGAGACGTTAGGGCCACTGCTGGCGGGGATAGTCAACGCCTCCCTGAGGGAGAGCAGAGTGCTGGGCTGCCTCAAGGAGGCGGTGGTGCGGTCTCTGCTCAAAAAACCATTACTTGGTATTGATGCCCTGGCCAGCTATCATCCAGTATCTAACCTTCCCTTTTTAGGGAAGGTTATTGAGCAGGTAGTGGCACGTCAGCTTCAGAGGCATCTGGGCTGGATCAGTTTCCTTGACCCCTCGCAGTCTGGCTTTCATCCAGATTATGGCAGTGAGACTGCACTTGTGTCCTTGGTAGATAACCTCTCCTGTGAGTTGGACCAGGGCCATTCGACCCTGTTGATCCTATGTTAGACCTTTCGGCTGCTTTTGATACCATTGACCATGAGTTGTTTGTGACTCGGCTGTGGGACCGAGCCGGAGTGGGCCGTTCTTGAATGGCTCCACTCTTTCCTGGCCAGGAGAACTCAATGTGTGGTGCTGGGCGATTGTTCATCTTCTCCCTGGGACCTCACGTGTGGAGTTCCACAAGGGGCCATCTTCTCCCCTCTCCTGTTCAACTTGTACATGCAGCCTTTGGGAGAGGTCGTCAGAGGGTTTGGTGTACGGTGTCATGAATATGGTGATGACACACAACTGTACCTCTCTTTTTCAGTTGATTCAGGCTTGGCAGTCTCGGTGCTTACCCGGTGTTTGTCAGCTGTGGGGGACTGGATGCGGGTGAGCTGCCTGAGGTTGAATCCTAACAAAACAGAAGTGATGCTTGTGGTGATCCCATCATAGATGGGGTCTGCCCTTCACTGGTACCCCCAGGTCCATAGTCTGGGGGTGCTCCTGGACCCACAGCTCTGGCTGAATATCCAGGTGGCGAAGGGCGCATTTCGCCAATTACATTTGGTATGACGACTTAAGCTGTATGTCTCAGATGTGGACCTCGCCACTATCCATGCTTTTATCACCTCAAGATTAAACTACTGTAATGCGCCCTATGTGGGGCTACCCCGGTGACAGTTTGGAAACTGCAGCTGATGCAGAATGCGGTGACCCGGCTCCATAAGGGGATGGGTCATTGCGAGCACGTTACACCAGTGTTCCATTCTCTGCACTGGCTGCCAATAGTTTTCTGGGCCCAATTCAAGGTTTTGGTATTGACCTTTAAAGCACTAAACGGCCTGGGTCCTACCTATCTGCGGGATCGCCTCACTCCCTTGGTTATGGGTCTACCCCTGCGGTC
>QEPC01005877.1:1941231-1953166 GCA_003113815.1 Sphenodon punctatus
CTGATTCTTAATATTCTGTTCTTAACGTATTACAGTTTTTCTCCTGAAGTTATGTTTTTCCAGGTGATACTAATTACAGGGGCACTCGGCTATATTATCGACTGAGGGACCGGGTAGCTCCTGGCGCGCATGCGCATAAAAGAAATCAGTCATCTGCCTCCTATCGGCCATCAGCAGAGCTACCCAGCGGAGGAGGATCAGGAGAGTAAGAGAGAAAGGAATTCACGAAGGTAGGTAACCAATTCTCCTTTTTGTTTTTGAAATAAAGGGAAAAAACTGAAAAACATATTTCTGGCTATACCTTTGTTGTTTCTCATTCAATTCTGATGAAACCTGGAGATCATGTACCCCCAATGAAGGGCGCTAAGTGTACCAATGTTTGAAAAGATTAGAGAAATGGAACAGATTTTAGAAGCAATTGAATGCTGTGTTTTTAAGAAAAGCTTTACACACATTCATGGCTATAACTGCTTTATCTTGTATCCGTTTTACATGAAACCTGTAAATATTATGGCGCCCCACAATCTTAACACTTCTACCAATTTTCAGAAAGATTGAATAAAGGGCACTGATGGTATAAGACATTAACTTGAATATACATTTCCAGATGTAACATGCTTATATTCCATTCTGTTTACAAGATATTTGACAGGAATGTATCACATACCTTTTCTGTTATTTCTGCCAAAAAACAGGAAAAATTGATAAAGGGACCCAATTTTATAAGCAATTGATGTTGTCCCTGTGAAGACCATTATTCAGATAAATAGCAGCATGTCCAGTGTCAGTCAGAGGCAGGCATCCTGCATGGCAGGGGGAGAGAGACTGTAGGAGGGAGGATGTGGAGCAACCCAAAAAACTGACAGACACATTCACTGGCATGCTTTCACATTCACTGACATGACACAATTACTGCATGCTTTACAGGACCAATTGGTAGTGGCTTAAAGGCGGGCATAGGGGGCGGCCCTGAGGTGGGCATAAGGGACATAACTGGGACTTTGGGGATAGCATCCCACCAATCAGGAGAAATAGTTTATACATCCAGGCTGGCCAATTATCATCACAATCACATCCTGCAGCACTGTGTCACAGGACATCAGAGAATCTCTATAGGCTCTTTCCTAAACAGATGCCTCTGACTTCCCAGTAGCAAGTGGGGGAGAGATGTTGGGATGGTCACAACACAGAATGAGGATATTTGGTTGACATTTCTGCTGGCCAATTGGCATCACAAACTTATTTTATACCATAGTTACATTTAAGAGAATCCCTGGCATAGGCTCCTTCTCTGCATATGCTGTGCAGGCATATAAAATTGGGATCCTTTATCACATCTTTCTGATATTTGGCAGAGATGATTGGGAAAGTTTGATATATAGCCATGCCAAATTTCATGTACACTGGTTGGACTGCAAAGATGTTACAGTCAGACATACATTTATAAATTAATTTCCTATACCACCAAGACCCTTTATCCAATCCTTCTGAAAGTTGTCAGAGAGTGTAAATATGGGAAGGGGTTTAAATTGCCAAGTTTAATCTATATTAAATGTGTGGAAAAGAAGTTACACCTAAGAATGTATATGAAGATTTTTGCAAAATAAAATAATTCAACTGCTTCTACAATTGGATTCCTTTATCCAATCTTTTTGGAATTTGAAACATATAATGCCTTCCATTGGAGGTATAATTACATCAAGATTCAGCCAAATATAGTGTAAAACAAAAATGTTACAGCCAAACATGTGTTTTACATTGAAACCAATGGGAAACAAAAATGAAAGCAAAAACATCAATTTGATATTTACAAAAATGAAAACGACAGATTTCAATAATGAAAATGGAAAATGAAAACAACATGGGCCCCTGGTGCACACCTCTAGTGCACACCCCTACTCTGCATGCTGAGATCGATCAGACTCGACGCGAGTCCGGTGTCACCATCGCTCTAACCGTCTGCTCTCCCACTTCAAACACCGCAGGCCCTCAGTAAACCACTGCTGCTGGAAAGTAGTTTGCCTGCAATGCAGGCCAGCAACAGGCAAACTTTCTAAAAAGGGCCTTTGTGCTTGGACAGGCATTTGGTTGTGTAGCTACTAGGGATGCTGGTCTGGATGGGTCTGGTTTGCTGGCAATGCAGCCCTGAAATGGGCCAAACTTTTAAGAAAGGGCCCTTGTGCTTGGACAGGCTTTGGTGGTGTAGCTACTAGGGATGCTGGTCTGGAGGGGCCTGGTTTGCTTGCAATGCAGCCCTGAAACTGGCCAGACTTTAAAAAAAGGGCCTGTGTGCTTGGACAGGCGTTTGGCTGTCTGGGGATTGGGAGCCTACCCTAGAAAACTACAGGCAGCCAAGGAGAGCATGAAAATGAAGAGGGTTCCGGATAATGGTAAGTCATGGCATGGGGTTTGGGAGGGTCTTGGACCTCTTCTTTGGGGGAGAGGTCCACAAAGAAGCAAAATTAAAAATATCATTCAAAATGGAAGCATCTAAAATAATTTGTTTCTTTTTTCTATCCAGTTTGTCTGAGATCTGGCATGATTCCACACCTCGCCTTGCTTTCCTTGTGAACAGAGGAGAAAGTAGGTAGGAGTATGGCAGAAGAGAAGGCTGCAGACAACAAGGAAATCCTTTCCCCCTGTCCCCCACTGAACCCATCTCTTCCCCTTCCACTTCTCGCACACCAAAACCAAACCCTTTCCCTCCTACTTATCCTTTGTCCTGTCCTTCTTGTCCCTTTCATTCTCTTCTGATTCGGCTTGTTGCAGAACAGGGAGCTAACTCAGTCCTCCCAGTTCTCCAAGCCAGAAGGAAGGCTTGTCCCAAAGCCTACACCTTATGAAGACTACAGGTGGCCAAGCATGCCATGAAAATAGAGGATTCGAGTATTCAGGATAAAGGTAGGTGATGGCAACGTGATCTATTTTTTTTAACCTACTATGGTTAATTTGGACCCGGTGGGAAAGAGAGTGGACAGGACCCCAGTAACTCTATCCCCAGGTGCCAACTTCACACAGCAGTGTTCCCAGCATTAAGTAATGTAATGTCCATCCAATGTTAACCCTGGGAACTCCTTACTGCTGGGTTATGCCACGCCACTGGCCTACCATTGCCTTGGCTCTGCCCACTGTTGTCTTGGCTCCATCCCTTGGCCCACCGGCTGCAAAACCACCAGCAGCAGGTTGAAGCCACCCACTGCCCCACCAGCCTCCAAGCCCACTAGCTGCCACTGCTTATGGAGACACTGAATGGTCCCTTCCACCTTGCTTACACACACATGTGCACATGGACGTACACACACACACAATATGCAAACTGGAAATAACTAGTTTGATTTCTTTGAGCTTGTGCATCACATAATGTTGGGAGGTAACACTATCAACAGATCAGCAAATGCAATCTTCTCTTTCCAAAACAACCGTAATTATATGCTAAAATAAGACACCCTGGCTATTTCCCAAGTCTCCCTCATCTCGGTCTCATGACTGAGTGCCTGTTTGTAGCATGATGTCAGAATAGATGGTCATCTCCCAGCTTCTCAGCTGTCTATTGAATGGGGGGAAATCTCCACTACCAATCTGATTGTCACTTCACAGACCTCTTCCTGCTATCTGCACAAGTCATGGTAATGACACTGGGGCCGATCCCATGCCCTGTTTGCACTGCGCACATCCTGCACACGTGCACATGCATGCAAATTGCATGCATCAACATAGGGATTGCATTGTGCCACATGGAATCCGTGGATCTCGCTTGGGATTGCGGCCATTGCTCCTGTGGAGGAAACTTGCATGGAAAAACCACATGATTAATGGCTTATTTAACTCCAGTAACCATTAATGAGGCCAAAGCAACTTTGGGATCTTGTGACCAAAATAAATCCTGAACCTGAACTCACTGGTTATACTCTGTGTATCTAAACACTCACTGTAACAGAGTAGCAAGAGGGACCAGTTGACTAGGTTTGAGAGAAATAGAAGTTATTGGTTCCAGAGATAGTCGCAGAACTACAAAAGGCAAACAAAGCCTTGTTTGTGCTCAATGTCTGGTTCAGTAGTGTTCTGTCCAGGAGAATTAAGATTTCATAATACAAAAAAGACATCATTGTCATTTCTTTCCACAAGGAATTATCAATCCAGACGTTTAATGTCACATCATTATGTGCATTATCTAGTAAAAAAGTCCCATGAAACCTTGGCCAAGGTGGACTTGCCAAGGAAGTCATGACCAGCAATGAGTTTGGCTGGTACTTATATATACCCCAGCTGGTGTGCCTGCTATATGGAAAGCAAGAGCTAAAATGAACACTCCATTCTGCATTTGCAAAGATTTGTATATACTGCTGAATATCCAAATGATCTTCCCCCGGGTCTGTGATATTCATATCATTTCTTCATTTATTTTGTTTAGATTATTCCAGCCATTTTGTTTTGGTTACTTTAATTCAGTCATTTTGGTAATTGCTTCTGAGTGCAATCCAGCAATGTGCCAAAATAGCACCGGTGGATGGTGCTGGGGCCCTGGCGCCACATCCAGTTCCACTCCCTGAAGAAAGGGGGAGGTGGAGCAAGGGGTAAGAGCTGCAGATAGGGACACAGGCACCAGCCACCTGGAGCCACTGAACCCACACCCAGCCAGTCCCTGAGACATCCAGGGCAAGAGAGCCAGGCTAGTTCCACGTGAGACCCAGCTTGCACTGTGGCACAAGGAGTGGTGGGGGAGGGGCCTTGCAGAGGCCTGTCTAGGGGTCTCTCACACTGGGTGTCTTGGGGGCTGGCCGGGCAGGGATGCAGCGGCTCCAGGCAGTCTCTGTGTTCGTATGGCTTACTCCTGCTCTGAGCAGGAGTACGCCCACATTGGCACCCCAATACAATTTTCCATGGGGGCTGATGGGTAGTCCCCCAGTGGGGTACCCCAGTGGGGAGCCCCCAACCCCAGTGGGGTACACCCAAGGGGTAGGGAACCCCTTCAGCTGGCTGTGCCCCCTTCCCCAATGCCTACATGGGGGCGTGGCCACCACTCCTTTGGGATGTGTGGCCATCTTGCCAGCGGAACATACTTCTGCTGATGCTCCAACCCCCCCCACTCCCAGACGCTTGCTGTTCCTCGGCCCTACCACCAGAACAAGGTCCCTTTACACTGGCAGTAGGGCTTAGCTTGATCACTCTCTGTGTTTAGTACTATTTAGTGCTTTAGCACACCAAACAGTTGTGAAACAGTGCTGTTGTGACAACTGTATACTTTTTGCACCCAACAAGTCCTTTTCTTGGGCCACTGCCACAACTGGAGTCTTCATGAGAAAACCTGACGACTCTGCACCTTTCTTGAAAATATTTATTTAATTTAACTTATTTATTTATTATATTTTTACCTCGTCCCTCTCACCTACGGCAACTTGGGGTGGCTGAACAAGCATATAAATAATATAATAAAACAATATCATAACTACAAATATATAAACCCCCTAATACAGCACAAGACATCCTACCCCGATCTGTGTACAAAACAACTCCCCGCCCACTCCCCCACTAACCCATTCCACCCTCTCCCTCCTCCTCACTAAACACCTGACAGAAGAGCCAGGTTTTTTGCACCTTCATCGGAAAGCAAGGAGATCTGGGTTGAGACAAATCTCCACTGTGAGGGCATTCCACAGTGACGGTGCGGCCACCTAGAATTCCCATCTGTCTGTTCAGACCTGCCAATAGTGTGGGACCTCCAGGAGGGCACATCCGGATGACCGCAAGGGTGGCCCAGGGGCCCAGGTGGTGAGGCAAGCCCTCAGGTAAGCAGGGCCCAGGCTGTGTAGGATTTTAAAGGTCAAGACCAGCACCTTGACTTGGTCCCAGAAAACAATTGGCAGCCCATGCAATGCTTGGAGCGCTGGTTGAATTTGCGCCCCGTGACCCACTCCAGTAAGCAGATGGGTCGTTGCAGCTTCCAAACTATTACCATGGGAAGCTCCACGTAGAGCACATTACAATAGTCCAGCCTCAAGGGGACGAATGCATGGATGACAGTGGCAAGATTGGAGTCTGAGAAATATGGACGAAGCCTCCTCACCAGACAATACCTGATAATCCAGGCAAAGCTGCAAGTCCAGGAGCATGTCCAGGCTCCGCAGATGGAACCAATGGAGGGCGGACACCCCCAATAACAGGAGTGTTCCCCTCTCCCAGATCACCTATCCCACCCACCAGCATCACCTCTATCTTGTTGGGATTGAGCTTCAATCAGCTCGACCTCATCCAATTCCCCACAGCAGCCAAACATTGGGGCAGCAAGGAGACAGCAGGGCCTGGGTCAGTTGAAAAAGAAAGATACAGCTGGGTATCATCAGCATATTGGTGACAACGAACCCCCCCAGCTACATACAATCTCCCCGAGCAGATTCATGTACATGTTGAACAAGAGAGGGGGCAGAATGGAACCCTGAAGAACCCAACCAAGAGGCCCCAAGGGAAGTACAGTCCCCTAGTACCACCCACTGATATCTACCCATGAGGTAAGAATGGAAACATCACAAGATGGTTTTGTCAACCCCAGTCAGGTCCCGCAGGTGAATTGTCAACATCTCATGGTTCATTGTATCAAAACCTGCTGGTAGATCTAGTAGAATCAGCAGGGTCATATGATCCTTATCCAGCACCACCAGGAGGTTGCCGACCAAGGCCACCAACACTGTCTCTGTGCCATAATCCAGACGAATGCCCAACTGCATGGGATCAAGAAAACCGGTGCTACCCAGATGGATCTGCAGCTGCCAGGCTACCACCTGTCCAATAACCTTCCCTAAAAAGGGAAGGTTAGAGACAGGCCGATAACTTGCCAGAGCATCAATGTCAAGCGATGGTTTCTTGAGGAGAGACCAGACCACAACCTCCTTGAGGCAGTCCAGCACCCTCCCCTCCCAAAGGGAGGCGCTAATCACCCCCGCCAACACCAGCCTCAATGTCTCCCTCGAGGTCTTTACCAACCAGGACAGGAATGGATCTAGCTCACAAGTTGTGGCCTGAACAGACCCCAGCACATCTGCCATCTCGGCAGGTGTCACCGATTGAAATTCATCCCATAAATCATGAGTAGACAGGGCATTCCTAACCTCTGGCTCCTCCACTGCCTCCAAAATGGTGGAATTGAAGTCTTGCTCAATGTGAGCAATTTTTGTCCACAAAGTACACTAAAAACATGTCTCGGTGGGCCTTGGACGAATCTGGTTCCAGGCTGGGACTAGACCAGACCCTCACCACCCAGAACAGCATTGCTGAATGTGACTGAGTGTCTTTGCTGCCCACACAGCCTTGGCATAGGTCTTCAAAAATGCTCTATGTTGCAACAGATCATCTTGAGTGTGAGTACGGCACCAATGTCGCTTCAACTGCCTCCCCTCACATTTCAACTACCACAGGTCCTCCATAAGCCATGGGGACCGGTGGTAATGAAATGCTGGGAGCGGATGCCTAGGAGTCACCCAATCAATGGCCTCAACCAACCAGACATTTCACAAGGCCACGAGGTCATTGATGAAGCGACCGTTGAGATCAACATGTATCTCCCCGGAGCTTTCCGGAACCACTTGGGTTCCATAAGTCTCCAGAGGAAGATCATCCTAACTGGTTCCACACCCCAGGCATGCCGGGGTGAAGACTTGCAGGAGATAATGGTCCAACCATGGCAAGGGTGGACCCCCAATCATAGGACCCAATCACACCCCCAATCATAGGACCCGTCACCTCAAGGTCATTGCAGAACATCAAGTCAAGAGTATTCCCCCCCCTTACATGTCGGGCCCATCACCACCTGGGACAACCACATGGTTGTCATGGAGGCCATGAATTCCTGTTCCACCCCATGCAAACTAGCCTCAACATGGATATTTATTTAGAAAATTGTATACCCCGCCCCTCCTGCACAGCAACTCAGGGCGGCTTACACTCTAAAACATATAAAATATAAATATAAAACTCTTACAAACATAAAAGGAGGATAAAGTATCCCATCCCACCCCCCACCCTAACCCACTCCCCCCACCAAAGGCCTGGCAGAACAGCCAGGTTTTAAAACTTCTTCAGAAAGAGGGGAGATCTGGGGCCAGCTGGGCTTCCACCGGAAGGGAGTTCCACAGTCGAGGTATGGCCACTGAGAACACCCTCTCCTGCATAGCCCCCCGGAAAACATGGGGGACCTCGAGCAGGGCATCCCCAGATGACCGCAGGGGTCAATCCAGAATCTGGGGGATGAGATGGTCCTGCAGATAGGAGTCCCCCAAGACAATAATCTTAGGGGACCTCAAGACCAGGTCCAAGACCAGAGCTGCTAGAGGAGTCAGGGATGCGGCCATGCAGTGGGGTGTGTGGTACACAAGCAGAATCCCCAACCTGTCCCTGGCCGAACTCCCTGGTCTGTCTCAAGTCAAATAAAACACAAAATGGAGACTCTTCGTTCAGATGCACTGAAAACATCTGAACAACCAAACTATCCTGAGATGTCGTAGGCACAGGGGGTGGCATATAAATGGAATTAAATAAATAAATAAATAAATATAATAGCTACACATCCCACCTGATCCTCCAGCCTGGGCTGGTGCTGGACCGAATACACAGCTAGAATGCGGTCAGCCAAAATTGGCCCAGCCAGATCTCCATCACACATACAAGGTCAGCTGCCCAATCCAAGATGGAGTCATGGATGATGGAACTTTTATTGGATTAAACAGCACCAGTGACAGGCCAGAGTCACCTGAGACCTCATCCACGTGGTTACCTGAGCCCAGGGGGGGCCAAGCAGTGGACCGCATTAACCACCAGTCCCTCCACTCACAATGACATCTTCCTTCTCTTGGGCCATAGTTCCTCCTCTTGGGCCATAGCCTCCCCATGAAGATCCCAATTGCTACTGCCACTCCCTCACAGGTCACCATCAGCTCGGCTCCTACTGCCCGACCGGCACCCCCTCAAACATCCCCATCCCCTCTACCAACAACCCAACCCCTTTCACAGGGGGCCATAAACAGCCCTCGTCCACACCAATCACATCCCCACTTTACCCCAAACAACAGTCCCCATCCCCTCCTCTCACAGGGGGATAACCACCCGGAGGGGTCACCCTGCTGCTCTCACCAGCAAGGAAAACCCCTCCTCCACCACCACCTGGGGGGGGGAAACTCTCCCTTCCCAACCCCAACCCTCCATCGTAAAACAAAAACCTCCAAACAAATAAAACCCTCCCCTCCCCAATAACCAACACTTCAACAAACACAGATAACCAAAATCCACTGCACAAATCAAAAATCCCCCAGAAAATCTCTCCCAGACCCCCAGAACCCCAGCAAGGGCCACATTCAAGGGCCCTTTAGTATGACTCTTAGGATGCGGTGTGCACCTGTGGTGCTGACAAACACCGTGCTACCTAAGTGCCCCCCAAGCTCCTCCCCACACTGGGAGGGATTTCCCAGCCCCACTCCCTCAACAGCAGGGGGGGAGAATAGTAGCAGTCTGGGGCCTGGGGGACCCTACCCTCACCGGCAGTCACAACAGGAGGCAGCTGGGGAGATGGTGAGGCTGATGGTGATGGCATCCAGGTGGCAAACAGAGGGAACAAAGCCGGGGCAAGCTTCCAAGCTCCCAGCTCTACCCCTGGTGCAGTTCTTGTGATGGCCAAACAGCGTGCCACCTGTCTCTCAAGCTCTTCCCCACACCAGGAGAGATACCCCAGCCCTGCCCCCTCTCCCTCATCAACAGGGGTGGGAGGAGAATAGTAACATTCCAGGGGCTGGGGGACCCTACTGTCACCGGCAGTCACAACAGGAGGCAGCTGGGGAGATGGTGAAGCGGATAGTGATGGCAGCCAGGTGGCAAACCGGGGGGGGGGGGGAGAGACAGGCAAGCCCCCAGATTCCCAGCCCTACCCTGGTGCAGAAACTAGACCCTTCCAAACCTGCAAACACATTGTTACCACAGCCATTATCAATACCCCCCCCCCCCCAATACCAAGGGGTGGTATGTGTGGGGAAGGGTGTGGTGTGTAGGGGGGAAGGGTATGCATGTTTGGTGAGAGCGCATGTGGGTGGGTGTGGTAGGGATGTGCACAGTAACTTTTGTTTTCATTATTCATTTAAAATGTAATTTGCTTTTGTTATATTTCATTATTCTTTGTTTTGTTTTTGTTTTTACTTTCGTTTTTGATTTCCATTGGTTTAAATAGAAAACACATCTTCAGCTGTAACGTTTTTATCTTTTATCTGATTATCTGATTATTGGCAGGGTTGTATCTCCAAAGGAGGGCATTATGTGTGTCAAATTTCAGAAAGATTAGATAAAGGGATTCAATTTCATAAGTGGTTGAAATTTGTTATTTTACAAGATTCTGTGTACACATTCCTGGATGTAAAAACTTTGTCTCCCATCTGATTTAGAGGAAACATGGCAAGATTATATCCCTCCCAAGGGTACTATCTCTGCCAAATTTCATAAGTATTGCATAAAGCAGGGGTGGGGAGCCTTTTCTGTCCTGGGGGCCACATTGAATATTAGTACAAGTTCCGAGGGCCACATAGATGTTGGGAGCAGGGGTGCTTAACAGGTGTATTCAAAAGAAGGAGGGCCCAGATCATGAATCTGATCATTTCCTCCTCTCTGCTCCATTATCCTGAGCTCAGTTTTTCAGTGCTTGGGGGTAGAGATTAGATCCAAGGGCCAGATCCAGGCACTGGAAAGGGGCCACATCAAAACTTGCTGAGGGCCGCATTTGGTCCCCGAGCCTGAGGTTCTCCACCTCTGGCATAAAGGGTCCTGATGTTATAAGCGATTTACTTGTAAACGCATTTCTGGCTGTAACGTCTTTGTATTCCAGTCTGTTTACATGAAATTTAGCAAGAATGTATCCTGGATCTTCAGGATCATCTCTTCCAAATATAAGAAAGATTTGATAAAGGAACCCAAAGTTATAAGCCTGCACATGATCTGGAGAGTATGAGTCTATGCCAGGGATTCTCTTCTGTGGTACAATATGTGCTTGTGATGTCAATTGACCAGCAGAAATGACACCAATATGTCATTTTCTTCTGTGACCACCCTAACCCCTCTCCCTCACTTGTTACTGGGAAGTTGGAAGCATCTGCTTAGGAAAGAGCCAATAAGGGATTCTCTTATGTCCTCTGTCACAGTACTGCAGGATGTGATTGTGGTGACAATTGGCCAGCCTGGATGTGTGAACCATGTCTCCTGATTGCTGGGATACTTCCCCCTGACCTCTGCCTTGATGCCTGAAGTCCCAGTTATGTCCCTTCTATGCCTGCCTCAGAGCCACCCAGGATTGGTCTTTGAAAGCTGGAAGCATGCAGTAAGAGAGGCAATCACATCTCTGTCCCAGCCAGGCTGTCTTTGAAATGACAAGCCAATTAGCCAGAGGATATCTCTCTCATCTCAGCACAGTGTACAGTCTGGGTGGGCATCCTGGGTGCATAGGTGTGTCTGTCAACTTGCAGAGAACACCCCAGGAGGGGGCTGGAGGATGTTAGGCAGCACCCCAGGTGCATGGGGATTGGATTTATGTAGCTAGATGAACTTTTGCAGTGAGCTCTAGCATGCACACACACACAGTCTGCCAGAAAAGTATGAGAAAATGCTCTGACCAAAGCCAGAACTAACCACAGACAAAAAGCAGGCCCCAGAAACAGCAACTTATATCTACCCTCTGTGCATTAGGGTCGGGCCTACCGGTATATCTGGTATCTGATAATGCCGGTACTGGGCGTACCGGCATTATCAGATTCAACCCGGTATATCCAGTCCAGTTACCGGATTCCGGGTACCGGATTTTTTTTTTACATTGCGGCCATTTAAATGAATGGCCGCAATGTAAAAAAAACCCACCAAAAACCTCCCCGAGTCCAGGCTGCGTGGGTGGAAGGGGGGACACCCCCCACCCACCCTG
>QEPC01005877.1:1953710-1969982 GCA_003113815.1 Sphenodon punctatus
GGGCTCTGGGTTGAACTTGCCGGCAACGGAGGGGAATTTTTTTTTTTAAATCCAGGCTGGGCAGGGTGGGTGGGGGGTGTCCCCCCTTCCACCCGCACAGCCTAGGAGGGGGAGGGGGGAGGAATTTTTTTATTCCATTGATTTCAATGGGGACACAGTGCCCCATTGAAATCAATGGAATAAATCCAGTACCGGTATACCGGATTTAATCCGGGAATCCGGTTTTTTGGAAACCGGAATCCGGTATCCGGTAATTGGCCTGGGGTCCCACCTCTACGTGTGCATGCCTTGAAGCCACCACTGATTCTTCCTCCTGTAAAGGTGGAATCATGCAGCAATTGGCCAGTGAATGTGTCTGTCAGTCTGTTGGGCTGCTCCACACCCTTCTAAAGCCCTCTCCCTCCTGCCATGCCTGTCTCTGAATGGCACTGCATGTGCTATTTGCCTGAATAATGGAAGTCTTCAAGCTGGAAACTTCAATTGCTTATCAAATTTGGACACTTTATCAAATCTTACTTTAGTTTGGCAGAGACGTTCCTGAAGGTCTGTGATTACAATCCTTCCAAATTTAATGTAAAATGGATAGAAAAAAAAAGTTACAGCCAGTAATGCATTTACAAGTAAATTGCTTAATAACATAATAACCTTTTATTCAATCCTTCTGAAATTTTGCAGACATAGGGGGATAACTTTGCCAAGTTTCATTCAAATCAGATGGGAGACAAAGACAATACAGCCAGGAATATGTATGAAGATTTTTATAAAATAAAGAAATTTGTCACACAGAGTGCCCTCCATTGGGAGTATAATACTGCCAGGTTTCAGAAAAATCACATGTAAAACAAAAAGAGTTACAGCCAAAAATGTGTTTTTCAGATTTTTCCTATTAATTTGTAATGTCAAAATGAATTGTTTTTCCATTATTATGTTCTTTCTTTTTCTTTATTTAATAACAAAAAATGAAAAATCTATATTTCATTTTTGTTATTATAATAACCAAAATGAAATGCACACCCCTAGTGTGTGGTGAGAATGTGGGTGTGTTGGTGTGTGGTGAGAGTGTTTATAATATACCATCCTCTTGATCTGTTTTTTAAAAGGTACCAGATCTTTCTCCAGGTGCCCAAAATAAGAACAATATTACAAGAAGTCATTAGCCACTTAGACTGGATGATCTTTTCCTTTCTGTCCTGAGATGCCAGCAGGAAGTTGGCTAAGAGTCCTGTCAGTTTATTCTGGAGTCAATTCAATTTATTTATTAAGGCGTGACCCTAAGGTCATAACTGACACTATAAAATACTTAAAGCAAGACAAAAGATTGGAAAACAAAAATATCAATACAAAAGATACCAAAACACTACATCCAAATCAACACAATTACAAAGATTAATATCCATAACACAAGCCAAGTTTAACATCAACTTAATTCAGCAGGGCACTGAACAGGACTATTAATAATTAAAATGGAGAACATTAGCCCTTTTAACAAAAGACTGAACCAAGTATTTTGCAACAACAGTAGTAAACCTAGGATCTTGGTCCGCCAAAAAAATGAGAAGGAGCTCTGAAATAGTTCTCCCCTCATATCTAACCAGCCTATCAGATAAGCACTGAGCCCTTATGGCCTGGTAAAGTTGGCAGTCAAAGAAAACATGGCCCACTGTTTCCACATCGGTTTGATCAAATGAACACAGGCATTGATCAAATGGTAGTGTCCTTTTGTGCTCTTCCAATATCATGGTTGGTAGTGCATTAAGTCGTGTGAGCAGGAATAACTTTGTAGGGGCGTCAGTTGGTAATTCCAATAGGCCACCATTTGCCCTTGAGCAGGAATCAAGGCCCGATAAGGACCCAATGAAGGGGTTTCCCTAATAGTAGCTAATTCTGTTTGATAGGAGATGTCATTAAGCCTTGAAAGAACTTCAGCCTTAATGACCACATACCCTCTAGAGAGACAATACAATGGAGAGAAGCCCAATATCTGCATTTGAGAAACCACTGCCCCAAGCCCGAAAGATATATAGGAATCTTGTTTCAGTTCTCAAAGCAGCCCTGGCTGTTCAAAATGTATCCTTAGCCAGAGTTGCAATGCATATCTAAATACAACAGTATTCAAACTCGTTTGAGCCAGTTCCAATCGCAAAGCTACAGAAGGAATTCCTATAGGTGTTCCAAGAATAGCTCTCAGGAACACCGATTGGTTGGGGTCCAGATTAAATGGGTGAACACCTGCCCAGATCGCTGCCCCATACAAGATCTGGGCCCTAATCTTAGCATTAAAAACTGTTAGGGCCATACAAACTTTGCCATTCCCCTTTTGGCAAAAATACCTTAGAATAGCTCCTCTAGTACATATAGCTTGTTTAGTTGCCATTTTGATTTGACTAGACCAACTACTGGTATTTTGGAAAATAACTCCCAAATACCTATATTGGGCAACCTGTTGGATAAAGTGAGACCCCAAATGCCATCTATAGATTTTCTTCTCCTTACTGAAAACTAACACCTTTGTTTTGGTATAATTAATTTGGAGTTTATTGTGTAGACAATAATCTTCCAATTGTCTTCTCAGCCCTTGCTGTGTCTGCGCCAATAGAACTCCATCATCTGCGTAAAGCAGTATCCCAATTGAATGGTTAGCTAATTTGGGAGGGTAAAAATTTGGACCTGTCATACTAGATCATTAATAAAGAAATTGAATTAAAAAGGTGCTAATATACACCCTTGGCGAACTCCAACCCTAGTAGGGTTCAGTAAGAGACCCTAGATAGTTATATTTTACCGCTAACGAGGTATCAGTATGAATGGTATAGATCAAAAGATACAGCCTCCTATCAATCATTGTTGTAGATAATTTACCCCACAGTAATACTCTATTGACAAGGTCAAAGGCTGCTCTTAGATCTATAAAAGCAGCAAATAGCTGTTTGTTTTTACAAATGTATTTCTCTGCTAAATGTGACAGAATTAAAGCATGATCTGTGGAGGAACGGTTCTGCTGAAAGCCTGCCTGCTCTGGATGAATAATATTAGCCTCCCTTGTCCAGACCATAATCAGTCTTAAAAGAAATTTAGAATAAAGTTATCTATCACGCTTAATAAGCTAATTGGGTGGTAATTGGCAGGTTCATCTTTTGAGCCCTTTTTATAAATTGGGATAAGTATTGCCTCCTTCCAGCTCTTCAAGACTTGACCTGTCTCATTCACCCACAAAAAAAGGGTCGCCAGAAAAGGAACCCACCAATCGCGATTAGCTTTCAAAAATTCCATGGGGACAACCTTGCCTGGGGCCCTTCCACTTTTAAACTGATTAATAAGTTCTGCAACTTCCAATAGCTCAACTGGGGGCCAACTCGCTGTCTCAGAAATAGGAAAGGGACATTCCGCTGGCTGAGGGCCGAGAAAATACCTCTAAAATAGGATTCCCAAAGAGCCTTTGGAACGGTAGTAGACCATCCAGATCTTGATCTTGGGATGGCTCCATTGAGAATACGCCAAAAGGCATCCGTATTACCTGAGTGGGCAAATTGGGCCAATTTATCCCATTGAATAGGGTTAGCCTTCTTTGTTTTAATTACATTTTTACATTTTTTTGGTTTATTAAGGCTCAGCCTTTGCTATAGCCCAAACCAACATACAAACATACAAAACATACAAAAATCACGTACAAACAATACAGACAATCAAACGATAGTTACAAAAACAAAATAAAATAGAAAATGCCAAAACTCGAGGCAATCAGATCCAATTTAGAAAAAAATAACATATAACCTACTGCAGCTTGACTCTTACATAGGAGGATTACAGGAGAAACCTGCTGTTAACGGGAATTCGGATAATTCTGAGCTAGAGTTGCAATTTTGCTTTAATGCTAGTCCTTTTCTTAGAAGCTAGCCAAAGGATGTGATGTTAAACAAATCCTCTCTACTAGCAAGAGAAAGAAGAAATAAATAACATTCCTCCAACTGAAAGGACATTTCCTCCCTGAGAAGTGGAGATAACCACGTTGCCCTCAACACTGAATAATAATTACATCTCAGGAGAAAATGATCCATTGACGCTACAAGTGCAGCACCTCTGATCATATTTCACCTTGTGATATCGACCGTCCAAGACTGTGGTCTGCACAAGCTGGAAACGGAGGAGATTATAGCTCCTCCGCAGTCTAGGATTGCTCAAGAGATCTAAATAGGGTTCCAATGCAACATCATGTTTGATACATGCTAAAAAAAGTAGCCACCTTCCAGGAGGAGATCGCCCCCAAATCTTCTTGGTGTGCGATGTCCCTCAGTCTCTGATATACCTCCCTCTCAATAGCAGATACCTGCTTACCCTCAAAGTACTGAAAGGAAAAACCCATCCCCCCCAAGGAGGGCCCCCAGGTAACTTAGCCAGGGATAATCTTGACCCCATGTTTACCAGTTCTTCCCTCAAACACTGAACCAATAGGTGAGATTCCTGGAGGGATAGAAACTGCAACCAAAACCAAATGTAGGACTTCTTTGCATACATTTCGATAGTTTTAGTGCCCTTTTCGGCCCTCAAAATGTTCCCTTGGGTACTAGGCCCAGTTCTAAGTAAGTACCGAAGGAAAGTGTTTTGAACTTTTTCCAAAACATCAATATTTGGGAATGGAATCAACTAAGCCCCGAAGGCAGCTGCAGGCGGAACCTTTGCTCGATAGACTTTCAAAATAGCGGTCATAGCAATCCCTTTGGATATGCTCGCGGCCCTACCTAGGGCTCGACCTGCCTTTGAGGCTTCATTTGCCCTGTTCTGGAGATGCGCACTCCAAGTGCCTCTAACTGTAAAGATGACTCCCAGATATTTAAATGCAATAGCCGCCTCCATATTCCCAATGGGAGACCTCCATCTGCCAATTTTGGGTTTCTTGCCTAGGATCATAATTTTGGATTTCGAAGCGTTAACCACTAGGCCATTTGTCTGACAATACAGTTGGAGTTTCTCCAATGATCTTTTCAGGTCTATTTCCGTTTGTAAAAGCAACACTATATCATCAGCAAATTGGAGCGCACTTATTTGAGTTTCTCCCACTCTGGGTGCATGAGTATCGCTAGATCCCAAATAGTTGATTAGGTCTGCTACATATAAGTTAAAGAGGAGTGGCGCCAGGACCCAGCCCTGGTGCACCCCCCTATTTATACTGAAATTTCCATCCTGCCACAATGAGTTACCCCGTTTAATTGCAACCTCGTTAGAATACAGCTGGATTATAGGCAAAAGCAGCTTATCGCAAACTCCTAGGGCCCCTGCATTTTGCCCATAACCTTGCACAGGGAACCGAATCAAATGCCTCAGTTAGGTCAATAAATGCAAGGTACATTTTACCCTTTTTTATCTTGTGATACTTAAAGATGATATGTTGGAGAATATAACAACAATCAATAGTTGAATGGCCTGTCTTAAAACCAAACTATTCCTGCGGGATCACTGCTTTCGCATTGGCCCACCACTCCAAATGCTCATAGAGAAGTCTGGCATATATCTTGCCAATCACTGATAATAAACTAATTGGTCTGTATGAACCAGGGTCCTGTGCTTTACCTTCCTTAAATATTGGTACTATCCAACTCCTAGACCAGGATTGGGGAACCTTAAGACCATTACTAACCTTGAGAAATGATCCTGATAAGATCGAGGCCCACCATCCTGGTGCTGCCTGAAGCATTTCAGCTGAAATCTTATCAGGACCTGACACTCTTTGTTGCTTCAGTGACATAATGGCCTTGAGGATTTTACCTTCAGAAAATTCCTCCAGATACCATTCAGACAGCTCACTTGTCTGAGCAGAGATCTCCAAGTCCTCCAGGGGGACCTGATGATTCGAGTAAAGTTTTATAAAAAAAAAAATCAACCCATACATCCATCGAGATGGCCTGAGAATTAGAGGTCCCCCTAGGTTTAATTAACTTATTCAAGGCAGACCAAAAGCCACCCAAATGCCCGGTAGCCAAGTCAGTTGCCATTTTTGCCCATATTCTATCAAAGTACTCCCTCTTTTTGTCCCCTAATAGGCACGCATAGGAAACCCTCAGGTGACTATATTCCTCCCATTGGCCCCTGGCTTGGCCCCTGGCCCAGTTCCTTTTTGATCTAATAAGGTGCCTTTTTGCGGCACGACAATCTGCATCATACCAGTGGTTTAGGGACAACTGCCTTGGCCTACGTCCAATGAACAGTTTGTCATGGAGGAGCTTGAGTAGATCTTCATAACTCTCCAATACAAGGTCTAAATCCAAAGACTCCTGGATCATTTGCACCCAGTGGAGAATATAATATTCTCCTCCGAAAACCTGGAATTCAGCCATAAGCGCCGTGGGAGTTAGCCTCCTAAGATGGTACCAGGGATCCCCCTTGCCAACTACCAGCTTGCTGGGCCAATCAGTCATATCCGTTTGTAGCTCGATACTTAGGGTGAGGTGGTTGCTTTCTGGTCTAAGTTAGTCCAGCCTCTCCAAACTGCCCCTGCCTATCGGCCTCTACCAATATTAAATCCAACTTACTATTGCCCTGTGGGCTCATAAAGGTGAAACCTCCCACTTTATCATCTAGGAGATCTTGATTGGCAACAACCAGATCGAACCTCTGCATCAATCCCTTGAGGTGGAGTTTGGGTTGACGGAGACTAGAAGATTGCCCATACCCAAATTCTCCTTCAGGTTTGGAAGTTATCTTGATCCTGACCTGGTTTGAATCTAAATGGACATTCCAATCCCCTAGCAAAACGAAAGCAGCCAGAGGGAATTTGACACCCAACTCCAAGATGGTCTCTTCCAAAGCTGACCAAGCTTCCACACTGTAATATTCAGACCCCATTGGAGGAATATAAATGTTAATAATAACGTAATTCCTGCTTAAATGAGTACCCAATTTAAGTAGACCCACTTGGAACACTGACCTTGGTGAATCCAGTGAACAAAACAATCCCGCCATAGAGTCTGGTACAAGGAAGGCAAGGCCACCAGAGATACGGCCCCTAGTGCCCTTCTTCTGCCCCCCATGTAAGTAAGTCTGAAAACCCTCTAGGGACAGGGTATTCTCTGGTTTCATCCAAGATTCCTGAATACATACCAAATCAAATCCTTCCAGGAACTCTAACCATTCCTTATCCTTAATTTTAGCTTTGAGACCTGATATGTTCCAAGATGTCAGGGAGAACAAACCCTCCCTGACCCTTGTGGGAAATTGACTTCCCAAGATAACACTGTTTCTCTCTCCAGTTAGGTCTTGGAAAATAGGGGCTGTCTGGGCAGCCTCCTGTCAGGAGGCGTCTGGGGCAGGCTCAACTGAGGACCAACTAAAATCTAAAATGACCACATTACTCACAGGAGCCCCCGTTCTGGCATGGGCTCCTTCGGCATCCCCCTGGGAGTGTTGAGCAGACTCCCCCTTTGGGAGGCCCCCATCTGGGCCACTACTAATCTTAAATGGAGACCCCCAGCTCAGTGTTTGGCAAATATCGAGCTGCTGTTAATGCTTTGGGGTGTAATTGAGGACAATAATCCTCTTTAAGGTCTGGGGCCTTGAAGTTAATCTCTTCAGTCTGAACAAAATCCCTAATATGCCTCAAATGAGATAGAAAACTATTCTGATCGATAACTGAAAGTTTACAAAACATTCCCCAAAATATTGATCGGATCATCTGTTGCTGCTTGCCCCAGGAGAAAAGATCCTACCTTGGCAGCAAAGGCTGCATTCAGGCAACTACGATCTTGGGATTGACTAGTTATCCCTGTAGTTGCCCTTTCATGACCTTTTGGGCTGATCTGAGCTAAGGGAAGGGCCTGAAGTTCCAATTGTGGTATAGGGTGAAGCTGAGAGGCTTGAACCTCAGCACTCTGAAACTGAGATACTGGGTCAACTCCTAAGTCCATCAGATCCGGTGGATCCTCTGTAATGGTTTGGAATTGGCTTCCTAGAACTGAGGGCGATCCATTGTTCTCTGTTGAGGCAGCTATTCTGGGGGTGCTTAATGGCCTGGACCCAACTGGTATAATGTTGGATGAGGAGAGGGGGCACACAGAATGAGTGGATTTACTCTCCCCTATGACTGGAGATTTCTTATAAAGAAGAACTCTGTCAATGGAGATGCCCCTGCTTTTTAAATACTTCCATGCCTTAAATAGTTCCTTGACCTAAGCTTTACTGCCAAAGGAGATCCTCAGATTGAAAAGCCAATTTCCCCGTGAGGCTATACCAATATTGGTGATGTAAGAAAGTCTGACAGTATTACCTAGCAGGGAGGAAAGGTTGCTAGCAACATTAGCCAAGCTATCCCAAGGATGGTAAGTGCCATCAAAGTCCAGCCCCACATACAGGTAGATCTCCTTTTCACAGATTTAAACCCGTTTTGGGGGAGGATGGCCAAGGGGCCTAGAGAAGTTCTGCTTTGGTGCTTGGGATTTTAAGGTCAAATGAGTCTCCTCAGATGATTGTAAATTTGAAAAATGACTAGTCAGGTCCTCCAGTCTCGTCACCACTTCGTGTAGTTGGAGTTTGACCTTTTTAACAGAGCTATCCAGATCCGTTATGCTAGAGAAGAGAGCTTCCACTGTCCTGGCTATTAATCTAGTTTGGCACAACAAATAATCAGTAACAGAGTCAACATAATCGTTTCCAGACCCCTCAGCAGGCAGCAGCCCAGAAGGCACAGTTACCAGAGGGGAGGTACCCCGGGATGGACCAATAACCTTCTCAAGGTCAGCCAAGGCTGAAAAGCGATTCTGAGTAAAATAGTAACTTACTTCTTCAGCCGTCAGACTCTTAATAATTTTGGAGGGCAAAACCCCATCCGGCGAGAGGGAAGTAGAATCACAGTCTCTCTTCCTATCCATTTGGATGCAAAAGGCACTACCGGGTGGACACTACCACGCAAACCAATGCCCCCAAGTCCAAAGATGTAGGGCACCGGGCCTAGCTAGCTCAACTTTCAGGGATCCCTCCACTTTAACATGAAAGGAGCTCCTCCACAGTCCCTAGGCTCCTGCTCCTAGGTGCGCTGAAGGGTGCGCAAAAGGGTGCACCCTTGTGCACGCGACCGTAGGCTGAATGTCTGCTTTTCACCCCTGTAGGTCCAAACTCTGCCCCGGCTCTGCTCCCAACAGCAGGTGACAGGTAAGTAATGAGCGGGCTCTACGCACCCAGCTCCCCGCTCCTCCTCGCACCAGCCGTAGGCTGAATGTCTGTTTTTCACCCCTGCAGGTCCAGACTTCACCCCGGCTCCACTCCCGACACAGGTGACAGGTAAGTAATGAGCAGGCTCTGCGCACCCAGCTCCCCGCTCCTCCTCGCCTAAATTTTTATAATTTTTTTTTTTTTTAGTGAAGAATTCTGATGGGAGCTTTTGGGCCCCTCCTTTCCTATAAGTTTTATATGTTATCCAACAGGATTTCTTAGCAGCTCTACATTCATGATTGTACCAAGGTTGTCTTAGCCTCTGAAAGGGCCTTTCTTGTCTTTTTGTCTGCGATCCTAACTGTAACCTAAACACCTCCAAAATCTTAGCATATGTTACCAATACAGTATCGCTCGGGGCCCCTGCCTTAATAATATCCCATGGCTGGTCACATTCTGGGGACTTCAATGCACTATCCAATTCCATGGCCAAGCCCTCATTCCAAGGGCGTCTCAAATAATTAACTCCTCCTGGATCTGGCATCTCCAAAATGTCCTTATCTACATCATTCCCTTGGTCAATTAATAGCGGTAAATGATCGCCAAACATGAGATGTCCTACCTGAAAATGTTCAGCTAAACAAGCCAGTTCTGGTGAAACCGCAATATAATCCACGGTACTTGAACCCTGATAAAACACAAAGGTATATTCACCCTTTGTGTCTTTGGGAGAGGATCCATTCAAGATATAAAGATTAAATCTAGACAATAGATCTGCAAGCTGGATACCTGCCTTGTTCTGGACCTCATCCTTAGCTAACCGTTTACCAAGGGGGTGTATCTGTTCTCTTTCCACCATGGGTGAGTGACATACAAGGACTCATCATTAGGGCCCAAATGAGCATTGAAATCCCCTGTGAGTATTAATCGAGGTAAAGAGACTCTTATCAAGTGTTCCTCCAAAAATAACTCTAATTGTGGCCAAAACCTGCTACTATAGGTTTTAGCATTACTAGGAGAACTATATACTGTGAATATTATATATTCCAAAGTACCTAATTTTATCAAAACGGCCATTGCGATAGGCGGCAGCAAAAAAAACATTTATGACCTTGATCACTGACAATGGAAATCAAACAAACCCGATGGGCACCCACCAGATGGGCGACCTTTGAGGGATGGTTTGGCGGGGATTGAATAAGACTGATAACCTGACAACTCAATTGAGTCAACTGACCATGTTTCCTGAAATAATAAAATATAATTACTAATGAAAGCTATAAAACCCGTGGACCCACATGAGACCGCCAGCACGCTATATTCTATGAACAAATTTTCATATGCACGTGTTGGGGTCTCATACCTCATCAAGTACCCAAGGGTTGATCAGAGCCTTTAGATAAGGACGCCAAGTTAGTAACCAAAGATTGGCAAGAAAAGGAACAACCTGGCTTATCCAGCTGTTGGCCCATTACAGCACACCCAGGACCAAACTCTGTCCTTTGATTGTCCAAGTCACCCCCAGTAATGAATGAATGAAGCTTATTAGAAGTAATTGGCCCAGACGAGGACCTCTGATTGCAATTTTCTGAAGTCACTTTAGTTTCACAAGTGGGAGATGATGACCCACCTAATGGTAAAGATAAATTTCCATCCTCCCAAGCAGCCTGCGTCTGCGGAGCCAAAAATGAAATTTTCTTACTTGTTACCAAAGACTGAGGCATTAGGCATAGCTAATCGACTTAGTCTGTGATTAATTGGCTCAGGCTTATAGCTATCACTTGCAGTCACCAAGCCATCAGGTAAGTTTGGGGGAGGAATTGACGCTTGAAAATCCATCAAGTCACCTTCAGAAGTGTTATATTGGGGCTGGGCAGATTTTCCACAAATATCAATGTTTAACAAAGGCTGAATGGTAGATGTATGCATCACCTCATTAATCAAAACACCCCAAGAATACAATAAGGTAGATTCTGCAAAAAGTTGTTTCACCATCTGATCCCTCTTAAACCAAATGCTTAAACCAAATGCTGAAAAGTCATGTCAGTAGAAATCACGTGAAAGGATTGAATTTGCCAAAGGGGAATGGCAAAATTCAAAATATTAGACAAATGTTTCTGGATGTTAAACTTAGAGCCCCAGCTAGGAAAAAACCATTCGGGAGCGGGTAAATTCTCAAAGCCACCGCTAGCCTGTTAATTTTCAAATTTGCCATTGGCTTAAATCTAGGGCTATTATAAGGAAGATTATTATTAGGGCACATTTCTAATGGATTATCCTGATCATTATTAATAAATCAACCATCCCTTATATGGGAAGACAATGATTTAATAGTAGAGACATCCACTGAGTGGGAGGTATGGCGTGTCAGACAAGTACTAATCTTACCAGACCTAATATCCATTGAGAATTCCATTAAAACACCTAATTGCTGTTTTTGTTGCTGCAAAACCATATTAATATTAGACATCTCTTTTATCAATTTCTTGAGCAAGTCCCCAATCATATAACACTGCGATCCCACCAACTCTAGCAGGTCATTTCCTGCAACTGGTGTAGTTATAGGGGAGTTTAGAATGGAACTGGTATCACAATAAAAGAAAAACGAATCATGAGAATATGCATCCCCGAGTCCTTTGTAGCACCAGATTTAGGCAATGGTTCAGCCGTAGATAAATTAGACACCCCCTCATCACCAGCAAAATTAGCTGAATTTAAATAGGTGTCCAGTTTAAGTTGTTTGGCTTGCGATTTCTGGGCTAAGGACTCAGAGGGGCCTTGTCTGGTTCTTTTCCAAAACATATTAATGAGCCCAATATATCTTTTAGGCTACCAATATAATCCTCTCCGCTGAGTATTTATACAAACACTTGATCATTCAAAGGTCTTAAGGAGGTCCAAATAATTAGCCCCCTTTAGGCAGTATCAATTATTCTCTGTAGGACACCCCTCAGATAGGGGACCGGGGATCAAAACCACAGCAGCCCTGCGCCCTGCCGGCGCCTAAGGCCGCGCGCACAAGGCTGCGTGCAGCCCTTAGGTGCACTGTCCACAGTGTGCCGCCCTCGGCGCCGCCTTGGCCAAGGGGAAGCTTTTGAGTCCTACCCAAAAGTCGCGGTTCGCCCAGGCTCAGTCATGTGACCCGCCGCAACACAGTCCAGCTGCGCTGCCAAAAATTCAAACCCAGTGCTGGAGAACTCTTGCTCACACCTCAATCAGGTCAGTCAGCTGATCTCTGGGGGGCTGGGTATCCCTTCTCTCACTCCTTCATTCTGGAGTCTGATTTGATTCCTCATACTTTCTAATCAATTGTTGCAGCCAGGCTTGTGCACAGCTTTGCAACCCACACGAGCAGTCTGCACTTCAGGAGCTTGATGATTTCTTATTACTTGTTATTGTAGGTTGGGGGCAACACAGAAGCTGCCCCTTGACTCACTCCTGTTTTCTAGCTTCAGTATTGCTGGAAAGCATGCCCACACAGATCCACCAAGCACTTTCACCTGCAACTTCTAAGTTTCATTAATGTCTCCCTGTCATTTCCTCTGTCCCCTCCTTCTTGTTGCCCCCTCCCCATGTCCACTCTAGATTGTAAACCCCTCAGGGCAGGGATGTGCCTCTATAATCTCATGTGTTTCAGCACCAGGGCACATTGTTGGTGCTTAATAATACTGGCTGCACTCCCAAGCGAAATCCACATAGGTCGTGTACGCGATCCTCGTGGCACAATGCAATTCTTATGGAGACGTGTGCAGTTTGCATGTGTGTATACTGGATGGGTGCAGCATGCGCAGGGAATGGGATCGCCCCCAATAATAATAATTAATAATTTGATTGCATTTAATGATTGACTTAATTTGATCATTTGGCATTTAACTTGGCATTTGTACCATTTGAATTAACTTATAACCAGGTTCTTTGGCAAATAATGTGCACACTGTCATTTAAGGATGTATGTGACTCACACTGAAATGAGTGGAGATTGTATATTTGATAATAACACACACGTTGACATAACACGTGTTATCTGCTGGATGACTGGCTGTTAACTAAATTTAAATTGAATCAAATAAAATTTGGGTCAGGGCTGGGACTCCTGGGTTAGGAAGCAAGGTGGATGTGCAGTCAGGTTTGGGCCAACCAGTTTATTGCAGCCCACCTAGAGACTTAAGTTAAGCACTCCTGCTTGATTAAGCACTCAGTCCCTCCCAGAGCACCTTAGTCTGCCTTAGTCTTAACTATCTTGAATATCTTGTGTCTTCTGCAAATTCTTTACCCCCTTTTCCATATGATTAATCAATATATTAAAGAACACTGATCCCAGTACAGTCTCCATTGTTAAAACCGACCATTAGAAACTACCCTTTGTTTTTTATCCTTTATACAGATACTGATCCATTATAGGATCCATCCCATGACAGAATAGTTTCCTCAGGAGTCTCTCATGAGTAGCCTTGTCAATCTGACACAGGCCTGGCAGTCTGGGTGCTCTCCCAGTGCTTGGCGGTTGTGGGGGACTGGAGGAGGACTAGCTGACTGAAGCTGAATTCTGACCAGACAGAGGTGATGCTCGTTGGTGGGATTGGTGATCTTGGTGAGGGGGGTCTCCCATCATTGATGGGGTCTGCTTGGAGTTGTCATCTTACATTTGAAGCCTAGGAGTGCTCCTGGATCCACAGCTGTGCACGGATGTGCAGGTATTGGCTGTGGCCAGGAGTGCTTTACGCCAATTACACCTGGTGCGATGGATCCGTTTGTATGTCTCAGATCTTGCCATCATCATCAATGCGTTTGTCACCTCGAGGCTGGACAACTGTAATGCCCTCTACATGGGGCTGCCCATGGTGATGGCTCGGAAGCTGCAACTGGTGCAGAATGCCACAGCGCATCTGCTCACTGGAATGGGCCACTGGGAGCACATTCAACCAGTGTTCCGGGCTCTCCACTGGCTGCCTATTGTCTTCTGGGCCTGATTCAGGGTGTTGGTTTAACCTATAAAGCCCTACACTGCCTGGGCCCTGTCTATCAGAGGAACCGCCTCACTTTGCGAGACCCGGGGCTGCCCTTGCAGTCATCAGGGATGCCATCCTGGAGGTTTCCTACTATAGACCGGTGGGGATAGACAGGCAGACATTCTCGGTGGCTGCACTTGTGTTGTGGAACTCGCTTCTGATGGGTGTCCATCTCAGTTCTAACCTTCTCACCTTCAGGCATCAATGTAAGACATGGCCCTTCTGCCAGGCGTTCAATGATGGGGAGGGATTTGGGGATGTTTAAGTGTGGGAGGATTGTTTTCTATTTTTTTTGCACACCAGAATGGGTTTTATTGTTTTAAATGTTTTTACCTGTTTTATAGGATATTGTATTTGTATTGAATATTTTTTATTGTAAGCTGCCTAGAGCTGCTGGAGGCAGATATAGGAGGGATAAAAATGAATACAATAATAATAATAATAATAATAATAATATGGACATAGCCACATCAAAGCTATTTATTTTAAATGATATGTTTTAGAGCAAACTGATACAATGATTAGAAGTAAGTTAGGAGTCAATGGCATTCTCCCAAGAGTTCTGAAAGTGTTAAAATATGAAATTGTAGAACTACTATCAGTGATATGTAACTTATTCCTAAAATCAGCTTCTGTAGCTGAAGGCTAGAAAGTAGCAAGTGTAACACCTATTTTAAAGAGTTTCCAGAGGTGATTTTCAAAACTATTGGCAAGTGAGCAGCTTTAGTAGCATCTACAATTCAGATAAGTTAAAATGACAGTTACAAATTCCATCAAGCATTAACATGCCTGGAAATTGTAAGTGAAGGCAGAAGGGGGTGACCTATGCCTTAACTCCCATGCCATTAATACAGGTGTGTACCAGGGATCCATGTCGTTATTAATTTTTGTTTTCTTTATTTAAATTGTTTGTTTTCATAAATATCCAAATTTCATTTTTGCTTTGGTTTTTGATTTTCATTGGTTTAAATGGAAGCCACAATTTCGGCTGTAACTTTTTTTCCCCATTTAGATTTGGATGAAACATGGAGGGATTGTGCCTCCAATGGAAGGCATTATGTGTACCAAATTTCAGAAAGATTGGATAAAGGAATCTGATTTTATAAGCTGTTGAATTATGTTATTTTGCAAAAATATACATATACATTCCTAGCTGTAACATCTGGTCTCCCATCTAATGTGGATGAAACTTGGTATGAATAAATTGAATAAATTTATTAGGAACTAGCTTTCACCATGGCCAATAAAAAACAACAACTAAATAATAAGATTTACATCTAAAAACAATAATACAATCCAGTTCACAAAAATAGAATACAGCATCACACTCATTAGGTCACTCACATCTCAAAAATTATATAGATCATCTAAACCATATAACAATAAATCCCAGCAAGTGAGTAAGTTCAAAACTAATACCAATCAATTATTAACCAGAACCTCCTTACTTATTCTTGCCACTAAAAGGACAAAAGAAGCCACCGAGGTCATAACTACCGCATCTTGAGTAGCTAGTAGAAATTCGATTTTAGAAGTTTCAGGGTGGAATTCCTTCCCTACACATAGCAGGGTTAGCCAAGTTTGGTGTATGTTCTCATATAAGGAGCAATTAAAAAGAACATGATATAAATCCTCTACCTCCAAGTTGGTACAGGGTCAAAGCTGATCTCGATATGGCTTGCCACTGTAACGTCCGGAGGTGATCGCTGAATCAAAGAGTTGCAGACGCAAGTGCATAAATGCTCTGCGTAAGCTCTTAGCCTTCAGTTCATCCAAATATCTTTCGAACTGATGCAACCATTTGAAATGATGGTAACAAGGCACCACTTTCCAGGTAGCCACAGCTGCCAAGTCCTCCTGTCTGGTTATGCCATCCACCCTACCAGGGGCGTAGCTAGGTTGGAATGGGACCAGGGACAAGAAATGGACTGTGGGCCCCCCCTGGCCCAGCCCATCACCATAGACTCCCCTGTCCCTCAATGGTCCGGTCCCAGCCCTGGTCCCAGCCCCAGTCCCGGTCCCAGACCCGGCTTTCTCTCTCCCCCATCCCAGACCCGGCTTTCTCTCTCCCCCGCCCCCCCCATCCCAGACCCGGCTTTCTCTCTCCCCCACCCCGTCCCAGACCCGG
>QEPC01005877.1:1970082-2008675 GCA_003113815.1 Sphenodon punctatus
CCCCCGCCCCCCCGTCCCAGACCAGGCTTTCTCTCCCCCCGGCGCCGCAGCCAGCAGCTTTCTCTCTCCCCCCACAGCCAGTGCCCAGCGGCCGACACCCACACCGGGAACTCGGAGCCCCCCAGGTCCCCACCCGGTCCCAAACAAAAAAACAGCAAACACCCCACCCCTTTTTTTACCCCCTGGGCTGGGCCCCACACCACTCCAACAAACCTCCATCCGTCCGACGCGACGTCTCCTGACTAGTCCTGTCCCAAAGTAGACCCACTCCCAGACTAGAGGAGCAGCCCACCAACCTGTGTAAGTGCGCTGTGCTCATCTGAGTGCGTGCCACCACCGCTTGCTTGCTAGCTCCGCCGCTCGCCCGTGTGCTGTCGCCTGCCGCCTGCCTGCCTCATGTTGTGCTGGGCCCGCTCTGGACGCCGACGCATGCGCAGAGTGGTTTGCAGCGCAGTGCACGGCACTCACTGACGTTGCATCACGTCAGGGAGGCGGGGCTAAGAATTGCAGATGTTGCGGTGAGCCAGGTGTGTGTGCGACTGTCGGACTTGGGGGCCCCGGGGGGGCCCCCCGCAGCTCCTTGTCAGCCGGGCCGCTGGGGACGGGGTCTGGACCGTGACATCCGCCAGCCCACAAAAGAAAAAAATATATATATTTTTAAAAGGCTTAGCTATCATAGGGGGATGGACTGTGGGCCCCCAACCATGGTGGGCCTGTCCCTATGATAGCTACGCCCATGCACCCTACACTTAACAATATTATTCTGCTGAGGAATCTCTATCCCCAGTAGATAAGGAAATGACAGGCCTAACTTCTTTTTATAAGACGAGATCTGGGCATGTTTGCAATATCTCAGCCGTAATCCAATCTCCCCCCGGTGCTTTATTATATCTTAAAGATTGAATTAGTTTGGCAACTTCCTCGGCTGAACATTCAAGAAAGTGCTATTGGTACTGAAACTGAAATTTTTTTGGTATTGGTATTTTTGGCCCTGAAACCATCCCTGGTGTCCACCCCTGGTGCCAGGAAGTCTGCTCCTCAGCTACCTCCCCCTTCCAGTCACATTTTCCCTGCCCAAAGTCACGTTTTCCCCACCCCCGAACTCATCCGAACTTTTCCAAACTGTTCGGAAGTTTGAGCGTTCGGTTTGGAAGTTCGGTTCAGTCGTCCGAACAGGCCGAGTTCGGGCCAAACTCCAAACTTCTGAACCGCGTTCGCACATCCCTACAAAGCGCTATTCCTACTGGGGAATTCTCACTTCAGCCTCTCTTTTGGTAACCCTTCCTCTCCCTCTCCTGGAGAGGGGGTAATCTTCCTCTTTTCCCCAGGATGCAAGTGGTCCAATTTAGTTAAAACTTCTGTCAATTGATCCTTAACTCAAAGTAATGAAACCCCCATAGTGGAGATACTATTGAATAAAAGAGCAACAGTTTTGGATATCAGATGACATTGTGCTTTAAGAGTATCCTCCAATTGGGGATCACATTGCAGTAAAGGAGGGGAACCATTCTCGCCTACGTTCCCCCTCCCACTTGAACTACCATCTCTCTACAAAATTGTCTTCACTACACTCTGGGTATTACCCTCCAAATCCATTGAAGGCAAGGAGCCTGCTGGTACATCTGTTTTGGAATATTTTTGCCTAGGCATATCAGGAGGGGAAAGAGAGCTCAAGCATTTATGCCTCTTCTTTTCCATCCTCACGGAAAGTCCTGACATGGCAATTATGTACCAGCAGGTAAGAATAACACAGATAAAGGCCAAATCTCTTGAGAAGTATCATACACCTCACCACCACAGAATAGTCATAGAAATTTGACCGGCTTGCCACAGTCAGCACCTAAGGCTTCGCGCGCAGCCCTTAGGCACGCTGCCCCTGGCGTGCACCTTCGGCACGGCCGTAGGTGCTCCACAAATCAAATAGCCGCTAGACCAGAAGTCTGGTACATGCCTGCTATACTGTGACAGGTCGGTTGAGGAGGAAAGTTCATTGGTAAGTCTAGGCAAAGCAATCACAGTCCCCAAAGTTCATGTGTCTCCCCTTCAGCGCCAGCCCCCAATACCACAGGGCAAGTAAACAGGCAGCGGTCTCGCTTGTGTCCCTGTCGCTGCACAGCGCTCTCCGGAAAGCCCTCGTGGATTCAGTCACTCCAGATGATAAATTTATGCCATGGAGCTGTCCCCTATTAAGTACATGCCCTCCTCTCCGCTTCCTTCTCCCTGAGCTCTCTTCTTCAGTGCTTGAGGGTGGGGTAGAGGCTGGCTCCATGGGCCAGTTTCAGAAACTTTACTTCATGCTGACTTCACACAAGGGTAACTCTTTATGAATCCTGTGCTTCTCCAATTCAGGTTATGGAGTGCAGTGAGGACATCAATAATCAGGAACAGGTACTATTTTTCTTTTTCAATGCTAGTTCATTTGTCTCTTGTTGCTCTCCTCCCCAGCAGTATCTGCCTGCTAACCATCAAGGCTGCAGGTTCTCCACAATGAGGATTGTGAAACTTTGTAAGTTTATATCCCTCACCAAGTTTACTATCTAGGCCAACTTTCAGAAGCATTGGATAAAGGATCCTGGTGGTATAAGCAATTAACTTATAAATATATGTCTGGACGTAACATCTTTGTAGTCCAACCAATGTACATGAAATTTGGCAAATCTATATTTCATACCTTCAGGATCATCTCTGCCAGGTATTGGAAAGATGTGATAAGGGGTCCCAATTTTATAAGACTGCACAGTATATGCAGAGAATGAGCCTATGCCAGGGATTCTCTTACGTGTCACTGTGGTATAAGATCTGTTTGTGATGCCAATAGGCCAGCAGAAATGTCAACCAAATATCCCAATTCTGTGCTGTGACCACCCAAAATTCTCCCCAACCCCCACTTCTTACTGGGAAGTTGGAGGCATCTGTTTAGGAAAGCGCTAATAGAGATTCTCTTATGTCCTCTGTCACAGTGCTGCAGGATTTTTATTTATATTAAAATTTATATGCTGCCCCCTCCTGCCTCAGGCATCTTGGGGCAGCTAAAAACGTTTTTAAAACATATTAAAATACACAACAATAAAATTACAATTAAAACAACCCATACCCATCCACCCTAACCCAACCCACCCACCCCATCTCCCTCAGTAAAGACCCAGCGGAACAGCCAGGTCTTACACTGTCTGCAGGAAGGGGGGGGGGGGTCGGTGGTCAAGTGGACCTCCAATGGGAGGGAGTTCCAAGCCACGGCGCAGCCACAGAGAATGCCCTCCTCATGGTAGACACCCGGGAAACCCAGGGGACCTCGAGGAGGGTGCCCTGGCCAGCCACAAGGGCCAATCCAGGGCCCGGAGGGTGATGCGGTCCTGCAGGTAGGTGGGGGCCAAGTTGTTTAGGGCTTTAAAGGTCAACTCCAACACCTTGAATTGGGTCCAAAAGACTATTTTTTCATTTTTCATTTCATTTTTAATTTGTATCCCACACTCTCCCACTAACATGGCTTGAGGCAGCAAACAACAAATGAAACATATACAAAAACATAAGATTCACAGGGCCAGCACAATGTGCAGAAGTCCCAAGAATACAATCCAAAACAATCATATAAACCCCATAGTTCATTATATATAACATATGACAGTCTGATGCACACCCTCTATTACCCACCCTACTCAACATTAATAACCTTCCATCCCCATTCCCATCCCTGCTGCCACCAAGGGGGGGGGCTCCACTCACCCCCTTCCTGCTCTCACCAGGAGGAGAGGTCCCTTCCATATACCCTATCTCATAACATAACTCATTTACATAATCTGTCTCACAAAATACAGAACCTAATCCCCTCATATTCTAAACAACAATTCATATAACAAATAGCAGCGACAAAAAATTCCCATATCCCCCCTACTCCCACCTAGTGCTCTCACCACTCGCCCCCCCCATTTCCCCAACACATGCTGCCACCATGTGGTTTTCCTTGCTGGGACCACTGACCTGTCTCTCACCCAGGGCAAGTGCTCCCTGCACTCCCTCCCCCCCATTTCCCCCCCATACACCATTCCACCTCCCCTTCCCCCCACAGCATCTCCTCTAAACCCCTAAAAGCCCCAAAGGGTCCCCTTAAGGGTCGCACCCTTAGGCGCGACCCTTTAGTGCATGCACACAGCCACGGCTGCACCTCTGCTATCTCACATCTTAAAGCCTTTGGCCCCTCTGGGCAGGAAGTCCCTGCTGGAGCACAAGCCCTGCCCCCTCCTCCAACTGAGGGAGGGGGAGATGGAAACAGGGGCTGGAAAACTCACAGTCTGATGGGGCCCTGCCTGGCCCAGCCGCTTGTGCCACTGCTGCCACTGTCCCAGCCCCCTTCAGATCTGTAGCTGGTGTGGGGTGGTGGTGGAGGAGAAGAGTGTGTCCCAGAGCCGGGCTGCCTGCTTCCTTTAACCTCTCTGGGCAGGAAGCCCCTGCTGGAGCAGCAGCAAGTGCAGAGAATGAAGCACTGGTGTAATGTGCTCGCGTCGGCCCGTCCCAGTCAGGAGCTCCAGAGAGTGCATTACAGTAGTCCAGTCTCGAGGTAATAAAAGCATGGACGATCATGGCCATATCAGAGTCTGAGACATATGGCCTAAGCTGATGTACCAGATATAGCTGGTGGAATGCCCCCATCTGGATATCCAGGTGGAGCTGCGGGCCCAGGAGCACCCCAGACTCCAAAACCGAGATACAAGGGGAGGACGACCCCATCAATGATGGGGGCTACCACTCCCTCGGCTTTCCCCACAACCATCACCTTCATCTTGTTGGGATTTAACTTCAGGCGACTCGCCCTCNGTTGCGGGGGGGAAAGGAGTGTGTCTCACAGCCTGGCTGCCTGCTGCCTTTAACCTCTCTCGGCAGGAAGTCCCTGCTGGAGCACCAGCCCCGCCATCAATGATGGGGGCTACCACTCCCTCGGCTTTCCCCACAACCATCACCTTCATCTTGTTGGGATTTAACTTCAGGCGACTCGCCCTCATCCAATCCCCCACAGTCGCCAAACCGGGTAAGCACCGAGACTACGTCTGATGAAAATGAGAGATATAGCTGGGTGTCATCAGCATATTGATGACACCATATGCCAAACTTCCTGACAACCTTCCCCCAAAGGCTGCATATCCACATTGAACAAGAGAGGGGACAAGATGGAACCCTGCGGGACCCCACACGTGAGACCCCGGGGAGATGAAAAATCACCCAGGACCACATGCTTTGTTCTCCCTAAAAAGGGAAGGTTAGAGACTGGCCAATAACTAGCCAGGATGCCAACGTCCAGTGCGGATCCCTCATAGTCGGGCTTTCATCCGGGTTATGTCACGGAGACTGCGCTTGTGGCCTTGGCCGACGACCTCTCCCGTGAGTTAGTTGTATTTGATACCATTGATCATGAGTTGTTGGTGACTCGGCTGCGGGACCGGGCAGGGATTGAGGGACTGTTCTTGAATGGTTCCACTCTTTCCTGGCTGGTAGTACCCAACGTGTGGTGCTGGGGGAGTTTTCATCTTCCCCCCAGGGCCTCACGTGTGGAGTACCACAGGGTTCCATCTTATCCCCTCTTGTTCAATGTGTATATGCAGCCTCTGGGAGAAGTTGTTAGGGAGTATGGAGTGAGATGTCATCAATATGCTGATGACACCCAGTTATATCTCTCATTTTCCTCTGACTCAGGCCTGGCAATCTTGGTGCTTACCCAGTGTTTGTCTGCTGTGGGGGATTGGATGACGGCGAGCCGCCTGAGGCTTAATTCTGACAATATGGAGGTGATGGTTGTGGGGATAGCCGAGGGAGTGGTGACCCCCATCATTGATGGGGTCTGCCTTCCCCTGGTTTCTCAGATCCGGAGTCTGGGGGATGCTCCTGGATCCACAGCTCTGCCTCGATGCCCAGGTGGCGGCTGTGGCGAAGGAAGCATTTTGCCCATTACACCTGGTGCTGCAGTCATCCATGCTTTTATTACCTCGAGACTGGATTACTGCAACGTGCACTACCTGGGGCTACCCTTAGTGTTGGTTCAAAAGCTGCAGCTGGTTCAGAATGCGGCGGCCTGTCTTTTGACTGGGATGGGCCGACACGAGCTTATCACACCGGTGCTTTACTTTTTGCACAGGCTTCCAGACCCAATTCAAGGTGTTGATGCTGACCTTTAAAGCCCTAAACGGCTTGGGCCCCGCCTATCTGCAGGACCGCCTCACCCTCTGGGTCCTAGAGTGGCCCCTGCGGTTGGCTGGGGGTGCCCTCCTCGAGGTCCCCCAGGTTTCCCGTGTGTCCACTATGAAGATGGTGTTTTCCGTGGCTGCGCTGCAGCTGTGGAACTCCCTCCTGTCAGAGATCCGCTTGGCTGCTGGCTTCCCCTATTTCTGCAGACAATGTAAGACCTGGCTGTTCCGCCAGGCCTTTCCTGAGGGAGATGGGGTGGGTGGGTTGGCGTAGGGGGGGGATGGGGTTTTATAATGTTTTTTAATTGAAGTATTAATATGTTTGGTTTAATGTTTTAAAATGTTTTTAATATGCTGTGAGCCACCGCGAGATGCCTGAGGCAGGAGGGTGCGGCAAAAACTGAAAAACCAAACTAGAAATAATGTCTTTGCTAATATAAAGATCCCACAAACTCACTGTGAGAATACTATCAACCTGCCTCTTGGGGAGACCAGGGTGAGGAGGGAGGCCACAGGGTGTGGAATAATAAGGAACTTCTTAAGTGTCATGACAGTGGAACAGATGCTGTGTTGCCATAGTGTGCTCACTTAAAGTTAAGCTCCAGGGACCCACACCCAACTTGTAATGTTAAAAGCAGGCACAGTATGGCAGTACAACATCTGTACTACTGACATGACACAGAAGTTAAGGTGAGTTCCTCATGATTCCACACCCTGTAGCCTTCCCCCTGCCCCCTCTCTCAAAAGACCTCGGTAGTATTATTTCATTAATTAGAAATAGTAATACTAATAAATACAGCTGTCTCATAAACCACAACCAAAATGAAAGGCTACAGAGAAAAGAGGGGGTGAGAGGGCAGGACCTGCCCCCACCTTTGGTGTTATCTTCAGTGCCTCTACCCCTTACATGCCATGGGAGCCAAGGTACAGGTCACCCCCTTCTGCCTTCATTCCTGCCTTAACTTACAATTTCCATGCATGTTAATGCTTGATGGAATTTGTAACTGTCGCTTTAACTTATCTGCCAAACCCAAAAGGGCTTTTAATTTATGAAGTTTCCTCAGTTTTTGTTAAATAACATACAATGTTCTTATTTTGTTCTGCTGCTGCATTGTAATGCTGAACAGTGTAACTCTTTTGTCAAGTGCAACATAAGGTAATGCCTTAATTTACAACGGGTCTGGATTAGAAGTCTTATCAGGAAAGGTTGATCAAACTATGTGTGTGTGTGTGTGTTGGGGGAGGGGGCAGTCATTCAGTGTGAATGGAACAGCTCCATTAAGCTTAGCTCAGTCAGCTTCAGAATAGGCTTTAGCCTCTTGTTGCCAAGCCAGTTTCAGCACAGTTTTCCTATGCTGAACCTTGCAGTACCTGGTTCCCACTAGGCCTGCTACACAGGACTAGACTCCTTTGATTCTTGCTATATTCAGAGGCAAAATCTTTTTCTGAACTCCTGTGCCCTCTTTATTGGTCTGCCTTGAAAGCCATTGGCTCCTTCTCATATCTTTAAGCTCTCCCCAGCTGGGTTCCACTACCTGTGTACTAAGTGGCTGGGCTGTGTACTAACAGCCAGACCCCTGCAAGCAGATAGGGCACCATGCAGTTCCTTAAAAAATAAAATAAAAAATATTATGACTGATGTTTCTTACTCTATTTGGGTTTCTCATTAAATTCAAATAGTAGTTTTCATTTTCTTTAACCAATTTTGCTGACTTTGAATAATTGGGGGAAATTATGTATGACTCTTACTACTTTCCCCTCCTCACTGTTCAGCCTAGCTCTTTGTGGAAGCATTAGCCAGACCTTTAATGCCATCTCAAGACACTACAATAGTTTTACCCAGGGCTATAGCACTGAAATACTGAACTTTAAATTTTATCATTAGCTTTCAGCCACCTACAAAGAGGAAAAAGGACACACACATTTAATGGGTATAAGAGAAACACATAGTGGGTACAGTCTTCACTCCACTGAAATCAATGGGAACTTCGCCACTGAGGTCATATCAGTGGAGTCAGAATTACACCCACAGCTGTAGTACTTGAAGTGTAATCCTAACCCCATTCAAGTTGATGGGAGTTGTTCTGTCGACTTCAACGGGGTTAAGACTGCATCCTTACAAAATTCAACAGTTTTTTAAATGTATCCTCCCCATCCACAATATGGACTACGCTAAAAGAGCTTGGATGTAGCCCAAAATGAGGCACACTATCTAGCTTGTGCATCTTTTTGGCTAGTAGCAGTTCTGTTGCTCCGATTTGTTGCTCCTTGTTCCGGTCTAAAAAGATCAGGATAATTTTGCCTAAGGATGTAGACAAAATGATACAGATGCGGGAACACAGCCCAACATCAATAGCTTTTCCTTTTGATACTTGGGCAGTGATCACTACACGGCACACCTTGAAAATGTGTTCCCCACAGAAAACATACATATGGCTGTGCCTTAGTTTGAGTCCCAACTTCTAGTAGCAGTAGCAGTGTTGCTAGGTGATACCTGCCCTAGCCATGAACTCACTGGGTGACCTTGGACAAATCACAACCTCTTTAGCCTAGATAGCTGGTGTGGTGTAGTGGGTAAGGTGATGAATTTAGTCTGGTAAGCCAGGGTTCAAATCCTGCCCTAGCCATGAACTTGCTGCTTTGGGCATGTCACAACCTCTCAGCCTCAGTTTCCCATCTGTAAAATGGGAGTGTGTGTGTCTCTCTCTCCCTGTGTTCCCCTCACCCTTGTCCTTCTTAGATTGTAAGCCCACTGGGCAGGGACCTGTCTCCAAAACCTGTGGCTATAAAGCTCTGTGTACGCCTCTATAGAAATGATTAGTAGTAGTATTGGACCAGTTTCTTTTGGTGATTATTTGCAAGCTTCAAGCTACACAGTGCTCTTCAGAAAGCTTGCGCACACTTGATGGCAATGTAAGCTTCCAGCTGTTTAGCATTGACAGCTGACCTTAGTGCAAGTCTCTGTCACTTCAGTGGGATTCATATTGGCACATACCAGATGATTGTGCCCCAGAAGTTGAACCAATAAAAGAGATCACCATCATTATTACTTTGTCTCTTGACTTTCTCATTCTTGGGACAAGCATGGCAACCACAATCTAACCACTTCTAGAAAGTCACAGATTTAAAAGTTCTTCATAAACTAACTAAAATCAATTAGTGTGATTCTCTGGCAGGATAGGACACTAGCAGTAAGCACATGCAAGAATCCAATTTACTGCAATGGGATTAACATAGGCTACCCTGGTACAGTATCATGCATAAAAAAACCAAACTTCATTTTGGAATGAACAGGTTGAACCACTGAAGAATTAACTGCTGTCCCAATTATCACCACTTGTTTTTGCTAAAGAATTCAGCAAGGAGCAAAACCAAAAAGGTCTCCTGAGATCCAAACACTTGTGAATAATTTCATAGGCCCTTTTCACTCAGACACTTGAACACTGATAAAACAGGTGTTACATTTTATTCTACACATTGCAGGGCTGTAGGTGTGTTCTATGGGTGCCCTGAAACATGTATAATTTTTTTTAACACCCAGTTTATCAGTGTTCAAGTGTCTGTGTGAAAAGGGCCATAGTGTGTGTTACAGCAGCATTGTGTAAAACAAAAAAATTGGGAATCTATGCGATAAGTTTCTAAAATTATATGTTGTGCAGGTTTAAAACAAGCATTGCCTCACATTTCATCCAATGCACAATTAACCCGTGGAACTCAATGCTGGGAGTGTTGTGAATGCCAATAGCATAACTGGGTTTTAAAAAAGATTGAATAAGTTTCTGGAGGATAGGTCTTTCAAAGCCAAGTTGTTTAGGGAATGCAATCTCCAGCTGCCAGGAGTTGGCAGTGAATTGTAAGAGATGAATTGCCCTGTTTCTTGTACTTTTCCTCTGTGGCACCTAGTGCCAGCCACCGACAAACTACTGAGGTTCTGGACTAAAGGGACCATTGGCTTGCCCCACGCTGGCAGTGTGTAACCTGGGTGGGTGGGGGGCAATGGGCTGACATTCTGTGGCAGGAGCATGGGTAGTCAGCCTAGGTGGGGGGCAATGGGGTGGCACCCTGTTGCAAGAATGTCAGGGTGGGTAACCTGTGTGGGAGGCAATGGTTTGGAAACCTGTGGAAGGGGTATGGGTGGGCAGCAAAGGGGTGTGTGGAGTGTCAGGAGCACTGGGGGGTAACCTGGGTGGGGGAAAATGAGATGGCACACACTGGCAAAGACAGCCTGTGGTGGCAGTGGCCTCGGTGGGAGACAATAACATGGCACCCTGTGGTAGGGGTGTGGGGAATGGCTAGCCCTGGAGGGGCAACACAGAATGAATGCACATTCATTCCCCAAAGTGCCAGGTACACTGCTGGCGCTATATAAATGTTTGTTAATAATAATTCCCCCATCTTCTTAGCACGCACGCCCACATATTCAGTCCCCACTACCTCCTAGCATGCACATACCTGCACACATTCAGTTTTTCATTCCTCCTAGCACTGTCATGTATCCTGTATATAGGCATATATGTTTGACCATCTGTGTTTCAATATATTGGAAATCAGTATGTGACAGGTGAATGTTAAATGTAGCATTTTAGGTGTGTGTATGCTGATAGAGATTAGAGGTGCCCAGGCTGAAGATACTGCAGATAATTGCTTGGAACAGCAAGACATGACTTGAGGCCACAGGCCCTAAACATTGCTTACAGCTAAAGGCCTTTAAGTGAACTTTTGTACTGATTTTGAGATTGCAGCTTGCAGAAGGTTGACTGCAAACCACATATAGCTTGACTTTTTGCAATACTTAATTTGGGCATAAAGCTGAAAAACAAACATTTAGGAAATGGGACAAAGTTCAACTGGTCAGAAAAGAGGAACCAAAGGAGGACAGATGCGTCCTAGTCGAAATGACTCATGGAAGGTATGGGAGGGCCGACTCTGCCTTGCAACAGCATATGCACAACCTATGGAGTCAGTGACCTATAAATATTGGACTGATGTCATTTGGAATTCGGAGCACCAACACCATCCAGTGAACCGGTTCCAGCCATCCCCATCTCCTCTATCACGAGTTGGCCACTCTGATAGGAGGCTAGGTAATGTATGAAAGGATGAATGAATGTTGAAAGAATAACATTGTATTAACATATAGAGTAATAAGAGTATATTTTGGTTTTTGTAACTTTGTACTAAATAAAGCTAAGAGGTTTGCCAAAATATTTCCAGTCTATCTCTGATCTCTTGAATTGACCACAGTATCTAAAAGAACATTGTCATATGGGTTGAGTGAATGAGTGAGTGTCAATAACCATAGACCAGGTCTGAGACTTAAGTCAGGGTCAGTGTGCCTTGGTGGAACCTCATGTACCCTATGGGTGTGATTGTATAAACCTTTCCCTTCCCCCCTGCATAAGCCAAGTCCTACAGTAAGCTGCCTTTTCTGACACTCTGAAGGAAATGAACTTATGAGCAAGGTCCTGCAGTCAGCTGTCTTTTCTGGCACTCTGTGAGGAAATGGACTTCCTTCCCTTTGTGTGAATGTATGAAAGCTTGTAACACACCAGTGATTCATTAGTGAAAACATTTAACAAAACCTAAAAAGTGCATTTTCCAACAACACATTTAGCAGCCCAAAACCACATGTGACAGTATTAGTCTCTCTGTATGATGACTTCTTAAAAGAGCTGTCCTATAGTGACCTTTCTACTGAACTCTTGACCAGATACTGGAAAATCAGCCTGTATACTGGAATAGACAATATAGTCAAGTCTGTCTCTTAATGAAATTAACAGTTTCTGTTGACTAAGTCTCCAGATACCCGAGTCTCAGGCAGGGCAGGAAAAGGCCTTGTTTGTTTGGAGTTTACTCTTTGTTAATCCTCTCCATATGATAAGCAACCTGTTTAGTATGTATCAACAGGCTTCTTACGATGTATTTTGAGAAAAACCCCTCCCTGTCAGCAATTTTGACCTGACGTCATTTTTAGCTGACCTCCAAGCATCTTTCATTCTATAAGAAGAGAGAGGAAAGATGGATTTTTCAGAAAGCTTCCTTTCCTGAAGCTTCTCTCACTTCTTTCATCTGGCAGAATGGGGAAAGGACTGGGTAATATGTTATATCCTATATGATGCATTGAGTCAACCATAGCAATAATACTTAGAGCATATGTTATATCTTATAGATGTTAAGATCTTTGAATTTGTAACAGAGCTGTTCTCTGAACAGAAATGTCTTTCTAAGTCATGTACTTTTAACTGACACTGTTTCTTTTGTACTATGTCTTTATTTGAACTTAAGTAAACTATTGCTTCATATTTTATAATATTCATAAGTCTCATAGCCTCATTTATATAAATGAATTGGTCTTTACTATACTTTGCTGAGCTGGCTGGCTTATTAGCAAAGTGTAAACTCGAATTCCACATATTGGAAAAGAGCGTCCTATATCCAGACCAGATCATGTCAGGCCTGGATTACTAAGCACATTTTCCTTTTGGGGAAACCGAGGCACAACGTGACAGCACACTCACACATTCAGTCCCCCCACCTCCTAACACACACACACATTCAGTTCCCACTCCCCTCTCATGCACATGCATTTACACACACACACACACACACACACACACACACACACACACACACACACACACACACACACACACACACAGAGTCACCCCTTCCTGAACTAGCATACGTGCACACACACACACCCTGTGGCTCCACTCCCTGATGCTGCCACCGACACTGCAGCTTTCTAAGCCTGACGCTCACCCGCATGCCTGGGGGTCACTGGCATTCAAACTTTCAAATGGGCTGCCGCCATGTTGTCTAGTGAAGGTGCCTCCACTGCCATGGTGTTTAAGGGGCCTGCGGTGCCATGCGTGTGTGCCACCATGTTCCCTATCTGGCATGCTGGGACTACATTTCCAATCATGACAGATAGGAAACATGGTGCTGGCTCACATGCGTGCAGTGCCGTGGGTCCTTTAAACACCACAGCAGTGGAATGGGAGGCAACCTCCTTAGACAACATGGTGACAGCCCATTTGAAAGTTTGAATGCTGGTGGCGCCCAGGCAAGTAGGCACATAGCCAGCTTGGAAAGCTGCAGTGTTGGTGGCAGCATTGGGGGAGCGAGGAGAGAAACTTTCCCTTAAGGGAGATAGTGGTGATACAGGCAGTCACCCCAGATCACCCTCTGGTAAGACCAGCCCATTTGACAAAGTTTTGACATCAAACCTTCTTAGGATATTTTAGAACATAAGAACATAAGAAGTGCCATACTGAGTCAGACCAATGGTCCATCAAGCCCAGCATCCTGTCTCCGACAGTGGCCAATATCAATTGCATCGGAGAAGAACCAACAGCCACAATGGGCAATTCATTCCCTGTTGTTCACTTCTAGCTCCTGACAGTAAGAAGTTAATCCCATAAGCTACTTGGTTAATAGCCATTAGTGGACCTACTCTCCCAAAACTTATCCAGTCCCTTTTTAAACCCAGCTATACTACTGGTCCTGACAACATCCTCTGGCAACAAATTCCATAGGTTAATTATGCATTGAGTGAAAAAGTACTTCTTTTTAATTGTTTTAAATCTGCCGGCAGCTAGTTTCATGGAGTGTCTCCTAGTTCTAGCACTATTTGAGAGGATAAATAACTGTTCCCTAACTACTCGTTCCACACCACTCAAGATTTTATAAACCTCTGTCATGTCCCCTCTCAGTCTTCTCTTCTCTAAGCTGAAGAGACCCAGCTTGTCAAGACTCTCTCTGTATGGAAGTCGTTCCATACCCTTTATCATTCTCGTTGCCCTTCTCTGTACCTTTTCTAGTTCAGCTGTGTCTTTTTTGAGATGGAGTGACCAGAACTGCACACAATATTCCAGGTGCGGTCACACCATCAATTTGTATAGAGGCATTATGACATCCTGTTTCATTCTCTATCCCTTTGCAAATAACTCCTAACATTCGGTTTACTTTTTTTGACGCTGCTGCACATTGGGCTGAGAATTTCAGTGTATTGTCCACAATCACTCTCAGATTCTTTTCCTGAGTAGTAACTCCTAGCTTAGTACCCAGCATTGTGTACTTCTAGTTTGGGTTATTTTTCCCAATGTGCATTACTTTGCACTTGTCCACATTAAATCTCATTTGCCATTTAGATGCCCAGGCACCCAGTCTTGTAAGATCCTGCTGCAGTTCTTCACAGTCTGCTCGTGTTTTAACTACCTTGAAAAACTTGGTGTCATCTGCAAATTTGATCACTTCACTCTTAATGCCCTTTTCCAGATCATTAATGAATTCATTAAACAGCACCGGTTCCAATACAGATCCCTGGGGCACACTACTTTTTACATCTCTCCATTGTGAAAACTGACCATTCAGTCCTACTCTTNTTTACATCTCTCCATTGTGAAAACTGACCATTCAGTCCTACTCTTTGCTTCCTATCCTTTAACCTGTTACCGATCCATAGTAAGACACTACCTCCTATTCCATGATTTTTAAATTTTCTCAAGAGTCTTTTATGTGGGACCTTATCAAATGCTTTCTGGAAATCCTGGTACACTATATCTACTGTGTCTTCCTTGTCCACATGCTTATTTACACCCTCAAAAGAATTCCAACAGATTAGGAGGCATGACTTACCTTTGCTAAATCCATGTTGACTCCTTCCCATTAAGCCATGTTTATCAACAGGCCCAGAGATTCAGTTCTTAATGATAGTTTCCACCATTTTGCTCAGCACAGATGTCAAGCTTACTGGTCTGTAGTTTCCAGGATCGCCTCTGGATCCCTTTTAAAAATATTGGAGTTACATTTGTCACCCTCCAGTCCTCTGGTACAGTGGCAGATTTTAGCGATAGGTTACAAATTACTAACAGTAGGTCTGCAATTTCATATTTGAGTTTCTTCAGAATTCTGGGGTGAATACTATCTGATCCTGGTGATTTGTTAGTATTTAGTTTGTCGATTTGTTCTAGAACTTCCTCCAGAGTCACATTTATTTATTTATTTATTTTATTTTATTTTAAGAATTTTATACCCTGCTCCTCCTGCCACAGGCAGCCCAGGGCAGCTAACAACATCAACAGAAATATAAAATATTCTAAAAACAGAGTAAAACATCGATCCCCAATAACAATACAAAAGGAAAAAGCCACACTTTCACCCTCACCAATCCCCCCACTCCCACCCAACCCTTACCCCTCTCCCTCGCCAAACGGAACAGCCAAGTCTTACAATTCCTATGAAAGGCTGGGAGGTCCGGGGCCAGACGGGTCCCCATGGGAGGGAATTCTAAAAGCATGGCGCGGCCACCGAGAATGCCCTATTCTGCATGCCCCCCCCCGGGAAATCTGGGGGACCTCCAACACGGTCCCCCCGGATGACAGCAGGGGCTGGTCTAGAACCCAGGGAGTGAGGTGATCTCGCAAGTAGGCAGGGCCCAGGCTGTGTAAGGCTTTATAGGTCAAAACCAATACTTTGAATCGAGCCCGGAAGACTATTGACAGCCAGTGCAGAGATCAAAGCACTGGTGTAATGTGCTCCCAGCATCCCATTCCCACCAGGAGCTGGGCTGCCGCATTCTGCACCAGCTGCAGCTTCCGAGCAGTCACCATAGGTAGCCCCACATAGAGCGCGTTACAGTAGTCTAACCGAGAGGTAATAAAAGCATGGATGATCATGGCCACGTCAGGAACTGAAACCAGTGACTGAAGCCGCTGCACCAGATGTAACTGGCGGAAGGCACTCCTTGTCACACCCTCCACCTGGAGATCCAGGTGGAGCTGCACATCAAGGAGCACCCACAAGTTCCGTACCTGAGAAGTCAGTGGAGGACAGATCCCATCAACCGAGGGAGCCGTCACCTCCACCAACTTACCCACTAACATCACCTCCGATTTGTGACCTTTCTTCCAATTCATCACCTACAAAGTAAGGTTCAGGCGTGGGTAGCTCTTCGATATCCTCTGCAGTGAAGACTGAAGCAAAGAACTCATTCAGCTTCTCTACAATGTCCTTTTCCTCTCTAAGCACCCTTTTCATCTAACAGCCCAACTAACTCTCTAGCAGGCTTCCTGCTTCTGATGTACTTGATTTTTCTTATTAGTTTTAGCATCTTTAGCAAGTTGCTCCTCAAATTCCTTTTTGGCCTGCCTTATTAACTTTTTACATCTACTTTGGCAATGCTTATGCTCCTCCCTATTTACCTTATTAGGACTTTCCCCCCATTTTTAAAATAATGTCTTTTTGGCTCCAATAGCCTCCTTCACCTCACCATTTAGCCACGCAGGCAGACGTTTGGTCCTTTTTCTACCTTTTTTAATTTGTGGAATACATTTAATCTGAGCTTTCACTATGGTGTTTTTAAATAGTCTCCACGCTGCCTGTAGACATTTAATTCTTGCAACTGCTCCTTTAAGTTTTCCTCGAACTAGTTTCCTCATTTTTACATAGTTCCCCTTTCTAAAGTTATATGTTATCACAATGGTTTTATTTGGCATTTTCCCTCCTGTGAGTATGCCAAATTTGATTATATTATGATCACTATTGTCCAGTGGCTCCAGCATCATTACCCCTCACACTAAATCCTGCATTCCACTTAGGACTAGATCCAAAGTGGCTCCTTCTCTTGTTGGTTCCAGGATGAGCTGCTCCAGGAAGCAGTCATTTATGACATCTAGAAATTTCATCTCTGCATCCTGCCCCGAGGAGACATTCACCCAGTCAATATGAGGGTAATTGAAATTGCCCATTACTACTGTGTTTCCTATTTTAGTAGCCTGTCTAATCTCCTTTAGCATTTCACAGTCAGTCTCGCTGTCCTGGTCAAGAGGACGATAGTATAGGCCGACCGCTATACACTTGCCCATTATACATGGAATTTCTATCCACAGAGATTCCAGAGTACTGTTTGCTTTCTTTACAATATTTATCCTGCTTGACTCAATGTTGCCTCTTACATATAGCACCCACCCCACCACCAGCTCAATCTACTCTGTCATTTCGATATATTTTGTATCTTGGTAATACCATGTCCCATAGGTTGTCCTCATTCCACAAGGTCTCAGAGACTCCTATTATGTCTATATCCTCATTTAATGCAATACTAGCGTTAAATGAGGATATAACTCTAGTAATGCGTTAAATGAGGATATAACTCATTTATAACTTTTAAACTTTTATAACTTTTTAGACTTCTAGCATTTGTATTTAGACATTTAAATGTATCCTTTTTATTTTTAATCTGTTTAATGTAAGCAACTGTTTTAGTTATTTGGGTATCAATAGAGGTTGACTATTGCAAACTGATTTCCACCTGAGCTTTCCTGGGATTTTTCCTGTCTTCTATATTAGGATATTCTAATTCCGCTGAAACAAAGGCATCTTTTGCAGCTGCCTCAGCTTGAACCATGTGCTGCTCAGCACCTGTCGGCTTTCCCCCAGTTTTTAGTTTAAAGATTGCTCTATCTCCTTTTTAATGTTTAGTGTCAGCAGCCAGGTTCCCCTTTGGTTAAGGTGGAGTCCATCCCGTTGGAATAGGCTCTCCCGTCCCCAAAAGGTTTTCCAGTTCTTAATGAATCTAAAGCCCTTTTCCCTGCACCATCGTCTCATCCATGCATTGAAACTCCGGAGCTCAGTCTGCCTCTGGGCTCCTGCACGTGGAACTGGAAGCATTTCTGAGAATGTTATCCTGGATGTTCTGGACTTCAATCGCCTATGTAGAAGTCTAAATTTAGTCTCCAGAACCTCCCTGCTACTTTTTCCTATGTCGTTGGTACCCAAATGTACCACGACAACTGGCTCCTCCCCAGCACTCTCTAGAATTCTGTCTAGGTGATGTGTGAGATCTGCTACCTTCACACCAGGTAGGCAAGTTACCATGCAATCCTCATGGCCCCCAGTAACCTACATTCCTAATAATCGAATCGCCAACTCATTGGCGGTTATGTCTTTCCTGGTCTGTGCCTTTGATGCTCGATGGAAGTTCTTGACTTTTCAAGCACAATAGGTGTTAGGTGCCTTTTGTAATTATTTGTTTGTTTTGCCTGGTCAATTTGAAGGGGTTGGGAATTTTTGTTATGGGTTGAAGTCAAAAGATGTTTTATTTATCTAGCCCCGGATGCCCATTTTAAGTTTTATTAATCTAGTTAGGGTTGTTGGGGGGTTGTACCTTTTGTGCTGGGTTGGTTTTCCTCTTTTGTATGTGTTCTTAATTTTATTTTATTAGTGTTATTTAATTGTATGTGTTTGGTTGTTTGTGGACAATGACCAATGGTCACGTCCCTTGAATAAATTTGAATTTGAATTGCCAACTACCATGGCTAGCCTATTCCCACCCCCTGGAGACATATCCTCAGTGTGAGAGGATAACACATCATCTGGAAGGCAGGTTCCAGCTACAGGATCACTTCCTGCCATTCCAGTTTGATGCTCTCCTTCCTGGAGAACTTGTTCCTCCCTAGCAGCAGAGAGGCTGCCAGAGTGGAGGTGGGTCCCAGCGGTCCACTCTACAATATTTCAATATAGGAGTCCCTCTATATACCTCGCGGTCTGCCTCAGCTCCTCCAGCTCTGCCACTCTAGCCTCCAGAGACCTCATTTGTTCTATGAGAGCCAGAAACTCTTTGCACTGAGTGCACACATACAACCTCTCCCCAAGAGGAAGATAGTCATACATGTTACACTGGGTGCAGAAGACTGGATAGCCCCCACTCTGCTGCTGGATTTCTAACTGCATCACCCTATTCAACTTTCCCCTTAGTAGTACTATGGGGGATTTTTCAGAAGGGACTCTACCACACTTAAACCCAATCAGGGATAATGGCCATCACCCTATCTTGGGGTAGGCCAATACACACAGCAGACATGATGGAGTGCTTTACCACACTTTGCTCCAAACCATGGTAACGCTTACCACCGGCTGTTTGCCATGATTTTCTGAGGTCACAACCAGTGGTAACTGCTACTACAGTTTGGGGGCAAAGCGTGGTGAGCATCTGGCAACTGCCAAACAGAAGTGACAGTGGTTGTGACCCCAGGTGGGGTTAAGTGTGGCTAAGCGTGATAGCGTCACTTCTGAAAATACCCACCTTTTTCTTTCTGACAGTCATTGGGGCAGGAGGGGGGAATCATTGGTTTACATATACAAGGTTGTTTCATTTTAGATTTTACAACTCAGGAAAATTCCAAAATAAAACAAACTTACTGTTTACAAAGAGACTTACCACTCTTACACATTCGCTCATGCAGTAAAAAGCTTGGAAATTGCAAGTTAAGGTTCCTGCCTTAACTTGTGAGCCAAGTAAGGAGTAAAGACGTTGTACAGTCTCACATATTGTGCTTGATTCCAGCTTGGCTCCATGCCCCCACACTTTGCAGTGGTCTTTCAGTCCCAATCCTCTTTCTCTGCAGGTTGGGAGCAACACTGAAGCTGGGGAATGGAGGGGGTGAGGGGGCAGCAGCAGAGCTGGGGGGGGATTGAGGAGTAGCAGCAGAGCAGAGGGATGCTCAGGGCTTGAAGAGCAGGGGCTGCAGGTGGGGATTGAGAGGTAGCAGCAGAGCTGTGGAGAGCTCAGGAGGGCTGGGTGAGCGGGAACTGTGGGGGGATTGAGGGGCAGCAGCAGAGGTAGGGGAGCATGGGCTGTGGGTGTTGACTGACAGGTAGCAGCAGAAGTGGGGGGAGCTCAGGGGTGGCGGATCAGGGGCTGCAGGTGGCAATTGAGGGGTGGTGGAGCAGGGGCTCCAGGTAGAGACTGAAGGGCAGTGGCTGAGGCGTGGGAAGGTCAGGGCTGGGGAAGCAGGGGCTGCAGGTGGGAATTGAGGGGCAGCAGCACAGGTGAGGGTTAGGGCTGGGGGAGCAGGGGCTACTAGTAGGGATTGGTAGGGTGGCCATACCTCCCCTTTAAAAGAGGACTCTTATAAAAATACATGTTGCAGTGCTACATTGGTTCCAGTGCAGCCCTGAACCATGTATTTTTCATGTGTCCTCTTTTAAAGGGAAGGTATGACCATCCTAGGATTGAGGGTCAGTGGCAGAGCTGCAGGACCTGTGGGTGGTGACTGAGGGGCAGCAGGAGAGCTGGGGGGCAGCTAGGTTGTTGCAGAAGCATGATCAGGATGGCTGGGGAGCTTGGTGTAGCAGCATGAACAGGGGGGCTGGGGGCTAGAGTGCAGCAGCACCATGAGGAGGGTGTCTGGGGAGCTACGTTGCTCATGCTGGTGCAAAAGCTTACGCCACACAGCTCTGCCACTACCCCTCAATTCCCACCCACAGCCCTTGTTCCCCCCAGCTCTGCTGCTGCCCCTCACCCCCTCCATTCCCCAGCTTCAGCATTGCCCCCAACCTGCAGAGGAAGAGCATTGAGACCAATGCAAACTGTGAGTGCATGGAGCCTAAGCTTGAATCAAGCACAATATGTGAGACTATACAAGGTCTTTACTGCTTACATGGTTTGCATGTTAAGGCAGGAGCCTTACCTTGCCATTTCCATGCTTTTTAATCCATGAGTAAATGTGTAAGAGCCTTAACTCTTTGTAAACTATAAGTTTTTTTATTATGAAATTTCCCAGTTGTTTGACTAATACAATGCTGGTATGGTAGAACATTGAGCAGCATAACCTGTATTCCAAATTAAACATGAGGATGTATGCTGTGTGTGTGTGTGTCCCCTTTGCTAGTTTTATTCCTTTCCTTTAGTTTAAGGTAAGCTGTAAGAATTTCCCTCCCCCACACCGAATTCTGCTTGTATATGATTTTAGAAACTTGTTATGTCCTACCACACCAGATGCCCCAGGAAAGCAGTGGCAGGAGTTGAAACCATCTCAGTATGAGTATGTTTCAAAATCTGTCAGCACCCCTGATTCAGGATTCTGTGGACCACATAAGGAGATAGCACCTGATGGATAGCCCCATGGTTGTCAAATAACTGCAGTTTTACTCCTAGTAAAGTGCACTTTAGTACCAGGATCAGACTCAGGAGACTTTTCTGCATCAAGTTAGTATTGGGGGATGTGTGTGTGTGTGTTTGGGGATGTGCACAGATGGGCTGGGAACTGGAGCGGGGTGTGGGGATGGGCGAATGGGGGAGGGAGGAGGTGGTTGGGCGTTAATGGGGGAGGAAAGGGTGTTTGGCATTTAATGGGGAAAACAGGTGTGTGGATTCTGGGTTGAATGGCAAAGGAGTGTTTGGCATTTAACGGGGAGATGGGGAGGGGGCTGGGAGAGACAGGGATGTGAGGAGGAAGGGGGTGTTTGGGGAGGAAAATGAGTGTTTGGGGTTTAATGAGAGATACAGGGGTGTGGGGCTGGGGGGTTAATGGGGAGACATGGATGTGGAGAGGAAGTGGGTGTTTGGGGGCTAATGGGGGAGACAGGGATGTGTGGGTCGGGAGGTCGGTGGGGGAGGGAGGCTGTCTGGAGAGGCTGCAGGCCAAGTCAGATCCCCCCACACCAGGTCTCCAACCCCCTGCTACCCTCCTTTCTTTAGAATCCTCGATGGCAGGACCACAAAAGAGGGAATTCCTCCTCTCCCAGCTCAGCACAGCCCTGCAACCTATATTTCTCATAAGTGCCTTGTCAAGATTTGTGAATCTGCCCCCTCTTCCTGATCCAGTCTGGAGTCGGCCACCAGGGCTCTGTTCTTTACCCACATCCATCCAAATAAGATAGTATAAACCCCACAGTAACATTTTAGAGACTCAGCATGATGTAGAAAAGATATTTTTAGAAACCAATTTAAATTTGAGGAGAGGAAAAACACTCCACAAATCAGCTATAATTTACTAGGATCATGTGCCCTGCAGTAGCAGGAGGTCTCTTTCCCTCTCACCCATCCTCCGAGTTCAAGGCTGGCAGAGAGTCAACCCCTCAACCATGTCTACCAGCGTTTGTCTGGGAGCGTGAAGGTGAATAACAGGATGCTAAGCATGCAGCTCCTCCCAGGTAGCTGAGGTGTTAAAGGGAAGGGCAATGAGTCTGCCTAGAGCCACCTGCCCCTTCACATGCTGCGTCTACTCCCCCCTTGAAACTCCTCTCCGTGCTGAGCAGTTGTGCTCAACGGGGACATGAGCTCAGCTCACCATCTGCACCAAGGCAGTTTTCTTTTCTCTCAAGGAGGGGCACTTGGCAGCACGTTCTTTCCCTGTACACCCGTTAGGCAATTCCTAATTAGAAGATTAACTCCTGACCAGATGATCCACAGCCTGGAGAAAAGGGAACAACAGAGGAGGTGCTGACCATGGCTAGCTCAAACAAGGTGCAGTCCCTACACACATGGAGCCAAATGCCACCCATTTAATTGTAGGAAAACAAGTTATTGCGTACTGAAGATTGGGCAGCTCTGTGATCCTCCTCCTCCTTTCTGGTATGGTTAATAAAATAATTTTACAAACTTGACTTTTATCCCTTAGTTAAATCCATCATTGAACTGAATTAATCAGTTCATATCTCTCAGAGGAAATGTTAAAAGGTTTTCTACAGACCTGCCCACCCACCCCGAGCCTCATACACACCCAGATCCAATATGCCCCCCACCACCCACCTTGACCTGACCTTACATTTCCCCCCACGCTCTCTCCTCCCACCCACCTGGACCCAACCTCCCCCCACACTCCCTCCTCCCCCACATCTCCCCATGCTCCCTCCTCCCCCTGTTCACCTGGACCTGATCTGCTCCCCACGGCACTCCCTCCTTCCCCACTCACCTGAATCCAATCTGCTCCCCACGCTCCCTCTTCCCCCTGCCCACCTGGACCCGACCTTACCTGCCCCCTGTAGTACTTTATTTGCCCCAGCTAAGATTAATATCTTGCTTGCTTGATACGAGTAGAAAGTTAGGTTTTCTTGCTTGCTTTGTGCTTACCTGCCTGACATAAGTAAAAGCATGCTAACATCGAGAGTGAAATAGGGAAGAGCCACCAGGCCTGAACTCTCCCTCACTTGGAATCATGCCAATTGGGAAAAGGTGAAGGGTCAGATTGATAGATCAGAAATAAGGAAGGGAAGTAAGAGGATGGATGATGCAAATTATCTCCATATTGAGCTAGAAATCATGCTTATTGCTAAAGCCTGTTGAATAAGGGGCTGCCATATTTACTATTCTGGTAATGGAATGGTCTATAAAAGTTGACCCCACTTGCCAGCTAATTAGCTGCACAGCTCACAACATTTTACCCCAGGAACTCTTGTCTGTGGGACACATGGACCCCAGCAGAGTCTCCATTGGGGAACCCTCACCACTTCTCTACCACAACTTGCTTATCTTCTAGTGGGTAAAATTTGCCAATTCAAGGGGTCTGGCCATCTCCCTGAAAAGGGTTTTTCTCTCATATATAATTCTTAGGATATCTAATGTCTTATTTTATGTGTCTTATTCTCTTAAGATCATTTACAGACTGTGTGATTTCTGAATGTATTCTTGGGTCTGGGGTTTTGGCTAATTTCAGGCATACCTAATTTGCATTCTTTATCTAATAGTTTTTCTTTTTATTTTGTGCTTTAATAAATTGCTGTTTTATTTTCTGTAAACATCTTGTCCGAGTGGTTAATTCCTGAGAGAGATGGAGTACTTCCAGAGTCGAATTTATACTGGGAATCTTGCCTAAATTGTTTACACCCTCTCTCTCCTCCACATCCACCAAGACCCAACCTTATCTGCCCCCTGCACTCCATCCTCCTCCTCCTCACCCAGACCTGATATACTCTCTTCTTCCACCACCCACCTGAACCCAATCTGCTCCCTCCCTGCACTCCCTCCTCCCCTGCCCATCCGTACTGGAACTTATCTGCCCTATGCGCTCCCTCCCCCCCGCCACGGATCCAGTCTGCCTCCCTTGCTCTCTCCCCTCCCCACCACCCATACCCAATCTGCCCCCCCCGTGACTACCTGGACCCAACCTGCAGGTGAAATTAACAAGCTAAAGAAGCTTGTTAAAGAAGCTGGCTGCTGGGCTCTGGTGACTCCAGGCAGCTGGGAGGCATTTAAAGCCCTTTCCACCCCAAGTCTCTGCCCCTCCACTGGCCAAACCAACCCCAATTCTCAGGCCCTAACCCTTGCTCCAGCTCCCTGTCCTGCCCTCCCCACTTCCAGGCCTTAAACCCATGCTTAAACTTTCCCCAGCACATCCATTAATACGACATGGGTGGATGATAGTGGAGCCTGCCTGTGGGAATCCACACTCAGCCCCTGCTCTTGTCATCATCCCATGTCATATCTTAAACATACCACGATCTCCATTGTCTAACATTGACATTTTCAGAACTCATAACTTGAAAAATACTAACCCGACTTTCAAAAATTAAAACAAAGGCACACCCCGCCAGCATACTTGAATTTTCCAATTAGCCTACACCTCCTCCCAAACAAGGCAAACCCCCTCTGCCCTGATCAAATAGAAATGATTGGACTGGTTGGGGAAAAAAAAAAAAAAAGACTTCAGAGTGCAATTTTCCAGCTGCAATATCTCAGAGATTTCCCATCCAATTAGCCTTAAATTTGTCACTGGAGGTAGGCGAGAGCATGGCGTCAAGATGGAGTCACCTCCGCAGTGTGGTGTGCCCCTCTATCCCAGCCAAAGATTGAGCAAAGGCCTTTCTGTGCCTTGAAATCTGATTAGCCTGCATCAATATCTTCCCAAAGTGTCCTTCACCATAATTTCACAATCCTAACTTCAGGTCATGTGAATGATATAATGAATATTATGTTCAAGCTTTATAATGGCACATGCAACATACTTTAACTCTAGAGCGGATATCGTAGTATAGATCTTTATCATCTCTATGGATCACTGTGGATAGTTCACTAAAACCCTCAACACAATGCACATTATTGTTCAAAAAGGCAAACAGAATGGGTGTAAACAGATGGATGTGGAGGCTTCCAACCCCCAGAGCTGCTCCAGTGGTGCACCGCCACATCCCTTTGCTTCCACCCCTGTCTGATTTAGACAGAAGTCCAGACCACTTTAGACAGACCCAGAGGTTTCCCAAGCCCATGGTCAGCCCGCACGGTGCCCCATAGAGTTGTGGGCAATTGCCCAATGTCTAGGCTGGTGTCCCCAACACTATGGTGTTGCCCGGGGCAATGACCGGTCGGTAATGGACCTGCAGTGTGGGTTTGCCCAGCAGATGGACAGTAGTTCCGCTTTGGGCTGGTGCCCTGGGTTTGGCCAGCTCGTTCTGCTGGCAATGCTCTGGAATGTTCTTAACTGCCACTGGTGAGGTTTCCCCAGCCTGCTTCAGTTGCACATCTGGTGGGAGCGCCTTTAGATGGCCACATCAACCCATGGGTGAAGTGGGCTGGCACACACACAACCAGGGCTGCTGTCCATCTAAAAGCATCAAATGTTAGGAGCTATTAGGAAAGGTATTGAAAATGAGATTTAAAAAAAAAGAGAGAGAGCGATTCTGTAACAACTGTGTATCAAGTAGGGTCATGTCATCTGAAGATAGGTTCTTGATTCATTCCTGAGATCCTGTGGTCTCAAATCAACAATATAGGATTATGCAGGCAAACACATTTGGAACCAGCAGCATAGTAGTCCGGTATGAAACCATGGTACATCCACATCCTTAATACTGCGTGTAGTTCTGGTCACCTCATAAAGGGCATAGTAAGAACTGGAAAAGTTACAAAGAAGCCCAACTGTTGGTGGTGTGGAATGGCTTCCATATAAAGAAAGACTAAAAACAAAAAGTTGAACAAACTGCAACATCTTCACAGCCTACAGAACAGCACTAATAAACCCCACAACATTATTAATCTATCAAAACAATTGCTAACTTTCTAAACGTCAATACTTTCTAAAGTACTCCTGTCCAGTGACTAAACCTAACATATTGGGATGTGGGGAAATAAAGGAATTTTTCAGAGACTTCACCTCAAGGTATTTTTCTATAATAAGGAAAATTTCCCCACCTCCAAGAACCTCTCCTCTATCAACAATAAGGAACAAAAACAAACATCTGTTTGGTCACTCCAAAATAGATGTAACCAAATGCTAGGTGACTGCATTGACTGCTTCAGGAAAAGAACTGACTTCCAGATCTTGAACAAAGGACTGACAATAACCTAGTCATTGCAGAAAGAGAGACTATTCAGTCCTTGAAATCTAACTACCATATAGTCATCATATTAGAAGATAAAAGATGGTAACAGATGAGATGATAGACCCCTGGAGTCTGGGTTCAGTCTGTGCAGCCCCCTCTCACATGTTTAGCATGTAGAGCCTAATAAACAGGCAGCCTCCTATGTGTATCTCCTTTGTGTTTGGGCAGCCCCCACTCACAGGAGTAGTGGGACAAGCCTAATACACGGGCAGGTATTCTTCCCCCCCACGGTCCGCCCACCAACCCTCCCTTTCCAGTATCCCACCCCCTATCATAACTCACAGCCACAGCAAACCATGGGAAGAAGCCGCCCCAGCCGTTTCTTTCTTCCGGGCTATTTTGACTCCAGGGGAGCTGAATCTAGACAGTTGGGATGTCAGGTGATCTGCGGAGTGCAAATCCCCCTGCTCAGAACTGGGACTGAGAGACTGGGGTCTTGTGCTTGTAAGAGACGGCACATTTGTTCTTGCAGCAGTTGGGCGATGCTCTGGCAGAAGCTGAGCCCCGGGCTGTAATTGACCAGGTGGTGCTTATTGACGGGAGCCCTATATTAACTGGGCCAGTGCACGCCTGCGCCGCGGAGCTGAGTCTGGACAGTTGGGACGCCAGCTGATCTGCGGAGTGCGAATCCCCCTGCTTGGAACTGGGACTGAGAGACTGGGGTCTGGTGCTTGTAAGAGGCGGTGCATTTGTCTTGCAGCAGCTAGGCGGTGCTTGGGCAGGAGCCGAGCCTCGAGTCCCGGGTTTTAATTGACCAGGTGGTGCTTATTGAGGGGAGCCCTATATTAACTGGGCCAGTGCACGCCTGTGCTGTGGGCGTGCGCCACCAGCAGCCCGCAGCCTTAGGCACTGGTCGAGCATTGGGTCTTGCTGGCTGTTTGATAATTCTGATTGGGAGTTAGGATGTGGGGTTATTGCTAAAGTTGTTTGTTTATCTTTTTCAAAATGACAATGAGGGGTACTTGCTCTAAAAGGGTGAGGTCCACTATGGTTGTGACCCACCCTCCCGAGAAAGAAAGGAGGACGATGCCTTCCTTGTATCTGGGCATTCCAGCCCGGAAGCTCCTTTATTAGAGGTGATGACCTCTAATCGGTTTCTTCGCCTAGAAACAGAAGGGACAGATGTTGGTCCCAAAATATTGGGGCAATTTGAAGTGGGTTCTGAGGGGAAAACAAAGAGAGGATTGGAAATCCCTTGTTTGTCTCATGGTTTTCCTCCTTTGAAGGGAGGTGAAAAGAGGAGGGAGACTGGGAACCAAGACATGGATAGTGTCTTTTCCTTGGATGCTATCTTGGCAGAGCATGTGCAACTCACTGCATACACTGTAAGATCTATGTTTTAGCAATTGAATGTACTAGCAATGAATGTTGAAAATCTTATGAGTATGGCTAATGAGGGTCTGTTATCTGCCAATCATCTAAGGAGAGCAAAGTGCAGAGGGTGCCCTCGGATCAGTTGCAGAATTGTCCTTTAAGTCTGTGTGTGCTGGGGTCACAGACCTCAGAGGAAAAGGTCATGGAATGCTTCAATTGGCCCCTGATAAAATTATGGTAACAGCTTTGCTTCTAATAGGGAATTACCCCCAGCATGGGACACACCCCTGGATGTTGCTGAACATTTTAGATTTCTTCTAAATTTCCCATAACAAGGAAAGTCAGTAGCCCACATTGCATTTAGAAGGGGCAGATGTACAGTGCTAATCCATTTTAATTTGGAGGCATGGGTAAAGGCCATTTTGGATAAAAATATATTTCTTAGGAGAAGTACAATTTTTGTATCCCAGATCTATTATGAGGAGAGGCCTGGTTTAGGGAGTCAAAACCCTGGGAAGCAGGCTTCTGTAAAGAGGGTTTTTTCCCCTTCTAGTAGAAAGGTTCTGTCTGTTTCATCTTCTACAGTGAATAAAGTAGCCCAGATGCTAGGGCCCTCTGATTTACCAGAGGAGCAGGAGGCTCATTGTTCAAGAATTATTCTATCTCCAACAGTGAATAATGCAGTGCAGGTGCTGAGTTCCTCAGATTTAATGGAGGTACAGGACACACAATGATTAAGAATTGAACCTAATATATCAGAGACGCAAAAATTCCCTAATGAGGGACAGGTACATATATTGGAATGTATGTCCCATTGATATGATCATCTGAAAGGGAAAATTAGATTGAGGAAGGATGTTGAGACCCAGGAGGAAGTTTTGACAGAGTCCCTAGGTGGGGAGGTAGTGGGGCTTTTTCCTTCTAGGGCGCGGGCCAATTATGCCCAAAAGGGAATGATGAAATATCGATGGCAATTGCTGAAACTGAGGGTAGGGGAAAAGTCCAAGGAGAAGGGGTTGGTACTTCTGGATCTGGAAAGTCTGTAGGTGGTGAAGTTAGTCCTTTCCCTTTAGAAAAATCATGGGAAATTAGGAGGACTGGTGAGAAGATGGGTGATGCCTTAGGCACTGCCCAGGGTAATCAGGCTGTTATAGATCAGCAGGAGATGTATTTATGCTCTGGCCATGTGATGTCCGGCCAACAAGTAAAATCAATGAAGATGCATCCTCCTGTGGTCCCCTCACCAATGGTAGAGCAGTCTGCCTTTTCCTTCTCATTTGAGAGATCACACAGGTATCAAGGTGTGATAATCTCATTCTTAGTAACAGCACCCCGAAGCATAAAGCTTCGGTAAGAGTTGCAGATTCTGTTTGTGAGGTTATTATTTCTCCCTCCTCTGAGCAAATCCAAGAGTGTGCTTGTGGCTCTCATCGGGAAGAAGTCCAGGTTCAGGTTGGGGGTTCCTCCCAGGGCTTCTGACAATCTGCGCAGGTACCTGCTAATTCTGTGTCCCCGGAATTAGTTGATTATATAATCCCTAGTCAGAGTACTGGTATGGAATATTGCGGGGTGGAAGGGGAAAGATAAAGATCAGGATTTTATCGGCTTCTTGTGAAGTTTTGATTTAGTGTGCCTGCAGGAGACCTGGGTTGATGACCCTGAACTAATAAAACCTGAGGGTTTTTTTAAATGGGTACTTCCAGCTAGACCCTTAAATGGAAGGAAGGGAAGACTCTCCGGTGGACTGGTCATTTTTTTAAGAATAGATCTAGAGTTGGAAGTTCTGGCAGTTCAGGATGATGAGGTCCCGATTCAGGTTCTAAGGGTTAAATTTGCAAATTCTGGTTTGGTTCAGATCTATGATGTTTATTTTCCATCCAGTTCTAAAGGCACCTGGATGTGGTTACCTTTTCTGGATTTTTTCTTGCGGAATATTGAAAAGTTTCTTGAGGACCATTTGATGATCCTTGGCTACTTTAATGCGAGAGTAGGACATAGTAGTGAACAGATCTTGAATGCCTTGAAACTGCACAATATGTGTGATGATTTCCAGGATTGGAATGGGGCGAGGTTTTCACAGGATGCAATTGTCAATAAGAATGGGATACAATTATATAGATTTGTGTTGGAGCACTCATTGTATATTTTAAATGGAAATGCCCCTGGAGACCCATTTGGGGCTTATACTTTTCTAAACGCATGGGGTTCGGGTGTAATCAATTATGGGTTAATTTCCCCTTCTTTGTTGCATAAGGTGAGCTCTTTTGAGATTGCATGCAATATTGAGAGTGACCATTTTCCTTTGATCCTTTGCATGGATTATCTTTTGGTGTCACGATCTAGTGGATCTGCTCTGATTTTGGAGGGAGAGGTAGTCCACAGTGGCCCGTGTAGGCTAAGATGGGAGCCAAAGATTGATCAGTTGTTAAAATCCAATTTAGAATCTTTGGCCATGAGGACTCTCAGAGATATGTTATGTTCAACAAGTGATATAACATGCTTTCAAACGTTTGGATATTATATCTCATAATTTACTTCCCCATTTAACCAAACCAGCGAATTCCCTTAGTAAGAATTCCCCCCATTTGGGTTGGTGGGATTCAGAATGTAGTAGGAGGAAGAAGGATCTTAGGAAAGCAGCTAGAAGGCTGAAATTAAACAATTCTGAAGAAAGGATAGTACCCTATAGACAATTGAGGGTGGAATATAAGATTTTTATTCTTAAGAAAAGAACAGATTATGCATATGGATACTGGGACAAATTACTTGATGCTCTGGAGAGAAATGATAATGGTTTATTCTGGAAATTAATGAATAGCTTATTTCATAACAGATCAAGGATAGTTGAGCCTCAGATACAGCAATCGGTGTGGGTTCGGCATTTTGCAGAAATTTTTAATGCAAGTTACAAGTTAGACAGGAATTGCCTATTATTGCCTCTCCTTCGATGCCTGTGTGGGAGGATGTGACGGCAGCAGAGGTAGGAGAGGCTATTCTCCTTTTGAAAAATGGGAAAGCCCCAGGGGGGGATTTTTTGCCTGCCGAAATTTTTAAACAAAATTGTGGTTGGTGGTGTAATGTGCTCGCCAATTTTTTTACTTTGGTAAACGAATCAGGAATCATTCCTGATTATTGAAGGGCGAGCATAGTGGTGCCAATTTTCAAAAAAGGCAATAGGGATATTCCTAGTAATTACAGGCCAATAAGTTTGTTACCCATTATTTCAAAAATATACTCTCGCTTGTTATTGAAAAGGTTAAATCAATGGGTTCTCAGTGAGGGGCTGTTAGAGGAGGAACAGGCCGGTTTTCAGCCTGGCCGAAGCATGATCGATCATTGTTTTACCCTCAATCATGTTATAAATCAATCCAAAGAAAAAGGGTTAGACTTGTATGCAGCCTTTATAGATTTTTCTTCTGCTTTCGATCTGGTAGATCGGGAGATTTTGTGGGCCAAACTGGAGTGTCTAGGTATAGACCCAAGGCTGCTCACTCTTATTAGATCTCTTTATTCATCTACGAGGCTTCAGATTTGATTAAATAGGAGAGAATGGTTATCCGAGGAGATCCCTACATCCAGAGGGGTAAGGCAAGGTTGCCTTTTGGCGCCAATGCTTTTCAATCTTTATGTGAACCAATTAATTTTGGATCACAAGGATATTGGCGACTACATGGCCCCTAAAATTGGGGATCAACAGTTGTCGGTCCTCATGTATGCAGACGACACCGTCTTACTCTCTATGGCCAGATTGGGTTTGATATGATTGACGACTGATTTTGTGGGGAAATGCTGTATGCAGGGGTTGAGAATAAATTCCAAGAAAACAAAAATCATTGTGTTTGCGAAGAAGTTTAAACCTAGGCCTTGGTATATAGGAGAAAACAAGGTAGATCAGGTTCGCACTTTCAAGTATCTTGGACTAGTCTTCTCCCCTAACAATTCGTGGTTGCCACACATTCAATCCATTAAGCAGGAGGCTGGAACAAGTGTTGCAGTTCTTGTTAAGTTTTTTTATGGTAGGGGTGGCCAGTTGGTTGCTCCTGCCTTGAATGTCTTTGAGAAGAAGGTACTTATGAAGTTATGTTATGGTGTCCAATTATGGGGTTGTTCCCCATTAGCGGTACCTCTTCTTGAATCTATACAGAACAAATTTTTACGCAAATTATTGGGTGTTCTGCCAGGAACCGCTGCTGCATTAGCGAAACTAGAAACTGGGTGTATGTCTCTTGAGGCGCTTATAGCGAAATTTATACTTTTCTTTGCTCTGAAACTGGCTCTGAGTAATAAACATTCGCATACCCAAAGGTGTTTTGAGATAGAAAGGCTTTCTGACAGATATCTATGGATGAGGGCTGTAGATCTTCAGTTTAAAAAAATTGGGATTTTCGCTCCCTTTTTTGACACGATTTCTGCTGAATATTGGGGAAAGGTTGATAAGAGAAAGATTGGTAGATATAGATCTGCAGACTCTAAGGTCCAAAGCTAGTATAGTGCGAGTCTCTCCTTTCTATCGTCTAATTCTCCCTCCTTGGAATGGCAGCGGTTATTTGTTGGCCCTAATTAAGCCAGGCTTGAGGAGAGCTTTTACTGCTCTCCGATTTCAGTCATTTACTTCAGTCATTTCCATTGGGAGATATATAGGCCAACCTTATGCTCAGAGGCTATTCCCTTGCGGGGGAAATGTTATCGAAGACTTGGTGCATTATTTGTTGTATTGTCCATTGTATAGAGGTCTTAGAAGGGATTTATGGTGTAAGATCAATCCTCCAACAGGTCTGTCCTCAAATGGGTTCATGTGTTTTTGTTTGGCAGATGAGGTTGCTGCACTCACGGAAGCAGTAGCTTGGTTTGCTTATCGTGTAGCCTTTTTAAGGAAGAAATATGTTCATGCTCATAAAGATCTGATGATGCTCATAAAGATAAAGATACATAAAGGTTAGAGACTTGTTCTAGTCTGTGCTCAAGTCAGTTATTTAACTGTGCTGGTCACGGTCTATAGAATCTGGGAATTATTGTATTTGGATTGTTGTATTTTGGAAATTTTTCTTTTTCTTTTTCATGATTGAAGGTGTGTTGAAATGTGGATTGGTAAATGGCAAATTGTTTATTGAGATGATTTTGTATTTTAAGCTTGTCATGGCAAGTAGCCAGAACAAGAAACTAAACTAAACTAAATGATGACTCCAGGAGGTGGTCCAGTGTCTGCTATTCCCACCCACCCACGGAGGTTCATACTTGGGTTTATACCTGCCAGCACTTGGCAGCTGGAAATGACTTTTTGCTCTGCACAGAATGCTGAGTTTATTGAGCAACTTACATACTTTATTGAGCACCTATAGTGAAAATTGAAAGCAAAAGTAAAAATTGAATCAAAAGCAATTAGTCTTTGCATGCTGTCAACCTGGTTTCTTGCATCCGCAGCTCACAGCAATGTACTGGCAGGAAGCAGCACATTGGGGTCTTGCCTGCCATGGTGTTGGAAATCCCTCCTGTTTGTATAAAACCGCCAGTAAAATATGTGCCTTTTGTACCCCCTCGAGCATATTCTGCATTACCATAGAGTGGGGGTGGAAAACATCTTCACTCGCCAGGGCACTCTGCACTTGTCCGCTTGTTCACACCTTGTATAGGGCAACAAGCTCCATCAATCAATTCAAATTCCCTGTATCACTTGTGTCCCCAAAGAGATTCATCTCTGCCATCCAATTGAGGCACTCCTGGTGCACCCATGGGTATCTTCTCATTGTCATCAGGGCAGTGATGGTGGGGGGAGAGGGAGGGGGAGTGGCAGGGAAGGTCCAGCCTCCATTAATGACTGCCCTACATTTGGCAGTGCACAAACTTCCAGAAAAGTCATGATCCTGTTCTCATCTCACTCTCTCATCTTGTCCAGGGGTCCCATTCTTCCATTCTGCTGAACTTCAACTGCAGCAGGGTTGTGCTGTGTCTGCACTCCATCATGCATACACAGAACCCCATTGTATGATTGTGCAATTCTATGAGCACATAGGCTGCCTCAGAGGATGGGTCTGACAGTTAATTCTGTACTAAGAGGCCTCACCCAAATGTTAACGAAGACCTGTGTATCCATCACCCCACAACTTCTCTGGGCCCTATAACCCAGGTGGTCACAGCACACGGACAAAAGCTGAAGTCATTGGTCTTTCCCGGGTAAGCAACCCACAGCAATAGCTTTCTATGACATTATGACCCCTTATGCTTGTTGCAAGTAAAAAGTGTTACTTTCAAAAGATAAGAAAATATATGAGCAGCTTTTAGTCAATGGCCAGCTCTTCTCCCACGTACATTTACTTTGTATGTGACTTTGCTTCCTCCCTCTCCCCCGATCTCCCACCTGCCTCTTTTGTCTCCATCTTCAACTCAACCCTTTCATCCACCCTTGACTCCCATGCTCCCATCTTCTGCCATCATATCGGTCGCATAAACCCACATCCCTGGCTCACCCCTACCATCTGCCACCTCAGATCCTGCTCTTGAGCTACTGAGTGCCTCTGGCTGCAGTCTTGTGAATTCGCTGATGTTCTCAACTTTAAGTTTGCACTCTCTGCGTTTAGCGATGCCCTTTCCCTTGCCAAAGACCGCTATTATGCCACATTAATCGAATCCCACTCCCGCAACCCACGCCATTTCTTCTCCACATTTGCTTCCCTCTTGAAGCCTCCCTGTCCTCCCCCCACCCTTATCACTCCCCGCACAGGATCTTCTCCACTTCTTCAACAACAAGATTGATAAACTCCACCTTGCAAATGCTTTTCAACCCTCTCCCTCCTCCACCTCATTCTCTTATGTTACCCCTCCTGCCTCTCTTCTCCTCTCCTCTCCAGCTTCTCTTGATGAGGTCACCTCCCTCCTCACTTCATCCAACCCCTCTACTTGCCCCTTGACCCCATCCCCTCTCGCCTCCTAACGGCGATTGTCCCCATCGCTGCGCCTTCTCTGCTGCACATAATCAATCTCACCCTCTCTACTGGGTCATTTCCATTTACCTTCGAGCACGCTACCGTCTCCCCTATCCCCTCTTGACCTCTCTGACCCTACCAGCTATCGTCCCATTTTGCTCCTACCCTTCGCTTCCAAGCTCCTGGAGCGAGCTGTCTACACATGCTGTCTGGACTTCCTCTCGTCAAATTCCTCCCTTGACCCCCTCCAACTGGACTTCCACCCTCTCCATTCAACAGACTGCCCTTGTCAAAGTAACCAATGAACTTCTCCTAGCTAAGTTTAAGGGCCTCTACTCAATTCTTGTTCTCCTCGATCTTTCTGCTGCCTTTGACACTGTCAATCATGGCCTCCTCCTGGATTTGCTATGCTCCCTTGGTTTCCAGGACACTGTTCTCGACTGGTTCTTCTCTTCGTATCTCTCGAACCGCTCCTTCAGTGTTTCTCTTGCTGGTACCTCCTCTATGTCACTTCTCCTCTCTGTGGGAATTCCCCAAGGATCTTTCTTGAGCTCCCTTCTCTTCTCCCTTTACACTCTCTCTCTGGATAAACCCATGGCTTCCAGTATCACCTGTATGCTGATGACACACAGCTCTCTCTCTTCACTCTCACGCTCTCCCCCTCCATCCAGAGTCATATTGCTGACATCTTTGCCTGGATGTCTCATTGCCAACTCAAGCTTAATATGGCCAAGACTGAACTCCTCATCTTTCCCCCCAACGCTCCCCTCCTACTTCCCTCTCACTTTCCATTAAGGGAGTCACCATCCAGCCAGTCCCTCAGGTCTGTATCCTGGGATTCATCATTGGCTCCTCTCTCTCCTTTAAGCCTCAGATCCAGGCTGTTGCTAAACCCAGTCGCTTTGCTCTGTACAATATTGCTAAAATCCAGCCTTGCCTTACTGTTGCTGCTGAAAAAACCCTAGTCCATGCTCTAGTAATCTCTTGCCTTGACTACTGCAGCTTCCTCCTTTCTGGCCTCCCTTGCTGTGATCTGGCCCCCCTCCTCTCCATTTAGCTCCACAGCTAAAATCATCCAACTTGCCCATCACTTTGACCATGTACAGCCTCTCCTTTCTGCCCTGCACTGACTCCCTCTACAGGGACATATTCAGCACAAGCTCCTGGTCTTCACCTTCAAGGTTCTTCATGGCCTTCCTTCCTCATATCTCTCTGCTCTTGTATCCCACCGTGCTCCTGTCCGGGAGCTTTTCTCCTCCTCTGCCCTCATCCTTGCCTGCTTGCTCTTGCTCCTCTAAACATCTTAGCCCCTTCTCCCTTGCTACCCCTCATACCTGGAACTCCCTCCCTGACTACATTTGCTCTGCTCCTTTCCTCCCAACTTTCAGATCCCTCCTAAAAAACCATTTCTTCCATCAGGCCTTCCCTAGATTGTCATGAGTGATACTACATCTGTTCCCCTTCACTCAGAACTTAATTCTCTGTAACTAAGTGAAGCACATGAGCCTGCAGCTTCTTATCCTCATGAATGCACTCTTGTCTTTCCTGATGTTTACCTCTCCCTCGTATCTCCCTCCCTTGTCTCTCAGATTATAAACCCCTTAGGGGTAGAAACCTGTCTGATTGGATTGTACAGTGCCAGGTACATTGTCTGTGCTCTATAATAAAAAATAAAAAAATAATTCTGTGCATAGTGACCTTAATTGCCTTGTAGATTCCCCAGCCTACACATTTCTTAACCTTCAGTGGTTTCACTCCATCCCAATTTTAAAAATTCAGTGCTTTCATGGTGTTAACATCTGTAACATTTTTAGATGAGTTGGCCTGTGCATTGATGTGCTTGCAACAGAAATGTCTATGCAGTTTAATAGCCACCTGGATTGGCAGAGTCAGTGCAGCAACACACATACACCCAGCATAAGCTTTACAAAAGCTTATAACAGCCAATACTAGCTCACATATGTTTGGCATGCAGCAAGTCCTGTGAGGACACAAGACCAATAGTGGCTAATAGTTGGTCACATGCAGCACGCCACCAATCCTAGCTAGGTGACTGCCCAGCTCTTTAAACTTTTCAAAACATTTGGTGTGAGGCCTGAAGAGTTCACCAATGCCAGGACCACAGTCATTGAAATGCATGCCGAGAACTTCATGGTGCTTGTTATCGCGGTCTTGGCCTTCATTACCACTACTGAGCAGAGCCTGCAAGTGATCCCAAGCTTTCGACTGTTGTTGGCATGATGTAATTTCAAGGCACAAAAAGGCTCTCACTTGATCTTTGGCCAGGATAGAGGGGCACGCCACACTGTGGAGGTGGCTCCTGCTTTGATGCCATGTTCTTGCCTACCACCAGTGACAAATGACTGTGCTGGGAATGACAGTCATACAAGGGGAGCTGATGTGTGCTGAGAGGAACCTGTCAGGAGATGCAGCTTCAGCCACCAGTGTCATTTTTAGAGCTGTACCCATCTTGAGGCTAGTGTGGGTCAGGGAGAAAAGCACAGACTGGTTGGAGAATGTGCTGTCCTCATGGGGAGATGCTGAGTGGGTCACAAGCTTTAGGATGACTCATTGTCTTATCCTTCAGGTAGCTGAGATCCTCAGGCCACAACTGAAGAAGGAGCATGGTGATGTGATCACCTATCACCATGGAAAAGCGCATGACCATCACTATCTGAAGGTTTACCACTCCAGACTCCTGCCATTCTGTCACCCAGCAATTATGGGTTGGAACCTCTATGGTGGGCACCATGCTCATGGAGGTTTGCATAGAAATTTTGGAAGTGCTGCTGAACTGAGTGATACATTTGGCTGAACCCCATGGTGATAATGGAGGGCTTTTGGTGGGAGGAGCTCCTAAACAGTATAGGAGTGATTGATGGGAGCCACAGTGCCATCATCTGCTCACCACACAGCAATCATGACTACTTGAACCACAGAGGCTTTTCTCTGTTGTTTTCCATGCTGTAGTGGATCACTATGCCCTGTTCATGGATGTGCTGGAACAATGAGAACACCTGCATCTTCCATCAGTCCCCCTTCTTTAGCTGTATGTACACTGGAGACTTTGGGCTAGGGCAGAAACTAGTAGAACAGTAATTATTTGCAAGTACTCCTAAGTAGTTGAGACTCAGGGCCGAGTTTCTGGCAGCTACTCAGTAATGAGACAAATACTTGGTACTTGGTATGAAAGTTTGTGCCCTTGTCCCATCAAGTGTCCCCTTGGTCCCCATATGTGTCCTCCTGCTGACCAAATAAGGAAGCACCAGCAGTGGAGCAATTAATTTTTAGTAGGGGTCCGGCAGGAAGGGGGCAGGGGGCAGGAAACTCACTGTGAAGACTGATTCAGCCCATGGAGTCAAAGCAGAGGGGCCACCACAACTGGTGCCAGCATGCCACCCACCATTGTTGCTGACTCTCGTGGAGCATGCTGGACTACATTTCCTAGCATGCTCCCAAAGAGCAAAGATGGCAGCCCAATCTCATGGTATTAGAACAGCGGCTGTGGCTGCATGCTAGTTGTGAGCTGCCACTTGCTGGGGGGTGGGACATGCAGCGCAGTGGGGGTGGGCCCCTGATTTTAAGGGAAGCAGTGTCTCACTTGCAGAATCTAGGGAGGGCTCATACTTCCCTTGTTCTTCAGCTCTGCTGCTTCTGTAAGGAAGAAACAAGGAGTACATGCTCACAGAAAGGTAGAGTACATGGCAGCAGCCTGACACAACATCAGGTAAGCATTACTTGATAGAGACATTTCTGAGTACCAAATATTGTGCTCATTACTCAGTACCAGGGGCGGCTGGTGGGTTTTGAGGTTCGAGGGGCAGGAAGGCCAGCAAGCATAGGGGCGGTGCCAGGGCAATGGTAGGCAGCATAGTCCAGCAGCAAGGAGTTCCCAAGGTTAACATTGGATGGACATTACATTACTTAATCCAGAAATCCTGAGATTTAACTGTTAGTCTGGTGATTCATGGGCCTTAAAATTCCCCCCCAACACACACACACACACACACGGCAAGAATACTGCTTCAGAAAGAAGGGACTTGCTGAATGTGTGCTGGAGGGACCCCAATCCCTGCTTCAGAA